>JBBPBX010051670.1:0-24496 GCA_038048925.1 Garcialebias charrua
AGAGACTGAGGGGGACGCTTTTTTGTCACGGACCACATCCGGCGCTGACAGGATATGGTCTGTTAGCAGTCGTCCGGTTGATTTAAGAGCCCGTAAATAAGTTTTTTCGTTTTTACTGATAGATAATTAGTTATTAGCGGTACTGCATTTTAAATAAAAATAGCGCAAATCCGCTTATGAATTATAAAAGTTAGTCAATCCGCTGTAAAGCTAACAAATTGTTTAGGTCCGCTGTAAGCGGATTAGCACTTTAGCGCTCCCTAGCGGTCTGGCGCCCACCTTTGGTTTTTATTCACAATTTGTTTAGTGACCCAACTTTTTGGAATCCTGTTTGTACAACTAGTTTGCATAGTTTTGTATTACAACCATTGATTATACACTAAATACATTCAAATCAAAATAAATGGGAAAACTTTGTTCAGAAGAATGCATACAGACAAAAAAAATTAAAGTCAGGGCTAAAAGATGTATTAAACTTTTATTGCTATTGACTACAGTGGTTCATTATCAACAACTGTTTTCTTTAAATACAACTCGTTTTTTTTGTTTTTTTTTAAGCAAACTTTGGCTATTCTGACACATTTCTCTAAAACAAATACAAGGTGTGGCATAAAAACTGAAACAACTTCAGTTTAGAGAAATTACTAATTCTTTATAAACTAAAGTATCTGTAAAATATCAGCCATAATACTTTTAAATCAAAGGAAATTATTCAGCTAATTCCATGTTTATTAGAAACACATTTCTGTGTAGCATGCAACAAGCAAGACATATTTTTCTCAACTAAAAATGTTCTTAACAACCCAGAAACAGCTGCGCTGATTTGTCTTTAAAGTACATTTGTTTAAAGGCGTAACAGTTAAATGTAGTCCTCTACCTAATAAAACAACAAACAACAAACAAAACTAGCACAAGGCCTTAAATTACAAAAAGAAACACAAAAACTATGATTTTGGTTTGTTAAACTGCTTCACTGTGATTGTAGTTCTGCAGTTCTCCCCAAAACCGATTTTATAGCAACGTTAAAATAGTTTGAATCGTTTTGGTTAATCTTGGCGCAGCCGTAGAGTTAAAGTGGCGACGTGTTTTAACCCTTTCACCAGCCTGAAGCACAGCAGACAATATGGAAACCTCCACCTACACAAACTACAAAAACTACACGTCTAATTTCCCATTAAAATAAGGCAAAAAATAAAAAATAAATAAAAGCACGTTTATTTGATCAGCCAGTTTATAGTAGAGATGCACCGATCCGATATTAGTATTGGTACCGATATCGAAAACTTCTGGACCGGATATCGACAATGTGACTGATCCACAAGGACAGGAGCCGATTGCGGTTTATTTTAAATATCTGCCAACCAAGCTAGTGAAGCTATTGTTTTTTCCTCTTATTTCAGCTCCTTTATTCTTTATTTTACATTATATTTAGAATTCCTGAACCATTTAAAAGGTTTGTTGAAATTAACTTTTTCATATTTGACCAAAGTTGTCAGCCTATTGTTTTTGTCAGTTTCAGCATCTTTATTATTTATTTTACATTGGATGTTATACTCATAATTGCACTGACTGAACAAATTAAAGTTGTTTTTTTACATGTTTGACCAAGCTTGTGAAACTACCGGTATTGGTTTGTCTTTGTGTGCTGTACCGATGCAGAGTTTGCAATAAATTTGTAATTCAGTACATTTATGTCTGTGTACACACACACACACACACACACAAAAACTAGTTTTAAGTTAATTCAGCGCTTTCTGTATCCGTTCGGTATCGGATCGTATCGACCAATACTAAACATCAGACATAGGTATCAAAACTGAAAATAGTGGATTGGTGCATCCCTAGTTCATAGTACAGTACTGTAGTCCCTCGCTACTTCGCGGTTCGTTTATTGTGGACTAGCTCTATCGCGGTTTTTCAAAATAAGATTGGACATGACACACAATTGGCTGATTGATGGATGAACCGCACGATCGGCATGGAATTTTATTCAAAATTAATTATTTTAAATTATTTAGCACCTGCTGCACTTGTGTGCAGCCCACACTGCAGGATAAGTTTCCTCCTGCAGCTGATCAGCTGATCTCTGTGCAGAGCGGAGAAGTGGGCGTGGCCGAGAGCGCTTGCAGCTGAGGCAGGAAGCTGAAATCATGACATTCTGTGCTCTTTTTGAGAATTTAGAGTGTTTAGAAACAATGTTTAGAATATTACAAGAGTGTGGGAAGGGCTTAAAGTGCCTTAAAAAATAAAATAAACTACTACTTACTACTTGTACTACTATTCCTACTTTGTGTTTTTTCACTTATCGCGGGGCTTCAAGATATGGATCCCCGTGATAAATGAGGGACTACTGTAGTATAAATATTTGTAAACGCATGTGAAACGCATTTGAACTTTTGATTTTCAGCATAAAAAGCAGATGCTAATTTAGACCTTTCTCTTGTTTTAAAAAAATATTGTGTCGTTTAAATCACTTCTTGTGTTGGTTTGACACATATGTTACATCAGACCTATTTTTTCTTTTAAATTGAACAAGGCTGAAAAATATGGATGACCCTTTAAAACATAATAAAAGAAAACACTAAGTGGTGGGACAAGTCTGACAGAACATTCTATTCAAAAACTGCCTCAGGTTCAGTCCAATATGGGCAAAATAAGTTACTTTGTCGTAAAAAAAACATTTGGCATAGAACAATGACACATCTAAAGGGAAGAAGAAAAAAAAAATCACTCAGCCATAACATTATGACCACTAACAGGTTATTTAAGTAGCAGCGTTCACCTTCTTACAACGTTCTGCATCCTGGCACCTGAATCTATTCTCAATTTAAGACACTCGAAATGCTCCGACTGGTCAGAGAGCCATTTTGGCAAAAGAAAAAGAAAAAACAGGGACCTACTCTGTATAAAAATGTTATGGCTGTACACATTGTTCATATGTGTACTTAATTTGGGCAAAAAAAAAGATGTGAATTATTCAGTGTGTTTCAGCAAAACTACAAATCCTGGTGTGACATTCAACTGAAACATTCCTTGCTTCAGCAGTTCAACACTTTTCCTATAGTAATTACAATACCAGGTAATAAATGTAGCTTAATATGTAAAACTTCATTAAAGAACTTTAAATAACTTTGATAAACAGTGTTCATTTAGTTGGATATAACTTCTTGCAGTAGTTCTTGTGAACTCAGTGGCCTAGACTTCATTAATTTAAAATTAAGAGAAGAATCGTTCATTTAAAACCTGGACTAAGGTTTACCGATGTCCACGGTGACGTTCACGTACAGAGGCGATCTTTCAACTGACAGAGTCTTATATGAGCAGCTGCTCAGTCCGTCCTTCCGCCAGATGTGTGCCGTTTGACCCAATAACTTCATCCTGGAAATAAATAAAATAATAAAGAGATTTAAAAATGACATCCAACAGGCTGAAACAAACCTCAACGTTAAAGGATTTTGGTAAATGGTAAATGGAGCTTATTTATATAGCGCTTTCCAGCCCCCTGTGAGGAGCCCCAAAGCGCTTTACAATACCAGCCATCCACCCATTCATTCAGACATTCATACACCGGTAGTGGTAGCCTGCCTTGCAAGGCGCCATCCAGACCTACCGGGAGCAACTCGGGGTTAAGTGTCTTGCCCAGGGACACAACGACACATGGTGGGCGGATGCGGGATTCGAACCTCCAACCTTCCGATCAGGGGTCGACTGCCATTACCACTACACCACGGCCGCCCCATTTTAAAAGCAGAACTTCAATGACTCGGTACAAAAGACTGCAAACGGAAAACACCCACTGACAAACCGTTACTCAGCAATACAGTAATGGATTTTGCAAATATAGTAATGGATTTTGCAAAGACCGAATACAACCTTTGACCTTGACTTGCGACCTTGACCTCAGATCTGAGGTGATGAAAAGCTTACTTGGTGTAGTAGTGGTACAAATGTGTGTGAAGTTTCATTAGAGTATCTCGAGTGAATCAGAAGTTCACAGGCGTGTGAAAGTAGGAACTTTGATATAAAGATGAAATGCAGTTTATTGGAGAGTTAAAATACTTCTTTTTCTTATTAGAAGGCTTCAGCTACAGACAGATACTAAATGCTAAAACTAAAGTCTTCCATTTTTAAAATACAAAATACCAAATTTGATTACAAAAGCACATCAAAACAGGGCTGTTAAATCAGTCTGATAATCTCTTATTGTTTAATTGTCTATTCAACTTAAAGGCTGAAACTCAGCTCCTTTTAATACCATGTCAACAATATCCAACGCTGCAAATTGTATGAGTTGGCATCCCGGCGGTGACACGTTTCCATGCAAACAAAGAAGTTTGACTAGAGTGACTCAACTCATTCCTCACTGCAGTTTTAGTGTTCCAGTTAGCAGCAGCACTGTTGCTGCCAGGCTGATGGGATTAGCCTGGATAAAGAAAGGTTGAATGAATTTATCCCACAGCCACAATCCACGTGTCCTTTTTAGTACCATTGACTCTTTTCTTAGCTCTCCACGGACACCTGGTTTTGAAGCATCCACTCAGTTGTGCAACAATTTTATGCAGTTTTTTATCAATAAGGTTACTAAGGGCTTCTATCTTACGCACAAACTCTGACCCCTCTGTGTGTCCCCTGCTCTGCTGCCTTCAATCAGTTTGAGCCAGTGACTGTGTCATTTTTAGAGGACATGGTCACTCAGATTAAGCCTTCTGGTTCTCCTTGTGATGCTCTTCAACCACACTTTCTTAAAGAGGTTTTCCCTTGTTTTAAACACTTGGTTCTCAACTTTTTTAACAGTAGTCTGCTATCTAGTCCCTGCTAATTTTAAACATGCTGTTGTGAAGCCCCTGTTAAAAAAACAGGTCTTGATCCCACTGTGTTGGGGAATTTAAGGCCCATCTCTCAGATTCCCCTCCTGTCAAAAATCTTGGAAAAAATTGTTTATTCACAGTTAAAATCCTTCCTGGATGAACATAACATCATGGATGTGTTCCAGTCTGGATTTAAAACTGGATTTGCAGCACGGTGGCACAACTGGTAGAGCTGCTGCCTCTCAGCGAGCAGGTCCCCGGTTCAAATCCCGGTCCGGGGGCCTTTCTGGGTGGAGTTTGCATGTTCTCTCCGTGCATGCGTGGGTTTTCTCCGGGTGCTCCGGTTTCCTCCCACAGTCCAAAAACATGCATGTTAGGCTGATTGGTAACTCTAAATTGACCCTGGGTGTGAGTGAAACAGGTCCCTCTTGTAAATGAGTCCCCATGGCTCAACGAGGATAGCCTGTATAAAGGTTGAATGAATGAATGAAAAAAAAAAACTCTCCATAGCACAGTCAGCGCTGCTGAGTTTTTAATGACATCCTTCCGGCATGTGACTCGGGTGATCATGTGATCCTTGCGTTATTGGATTTAACTACTGCGTTTGACACAGTGGACCACAGCATTTTATTGTCACGTCTACAGCACTAAGTAGGCATCAGTGGGACTGGAGTGGTTGGGGTCCTATCTGGCTGACAGAACATTTTCAGTAAAATCTAAAATTGAGCATGCATCAGGGTATTTTCAGTAAAAATTGCTGGGTATGAATCCTTTTCTGCTCCTTTGTCATGTGGCGTACCTCAGGGATCAATTTTAGGGTATTTGCTTTTTTCTTTATCTGCTTCCTAGGATCGATTTTTAGAAAACATGGAATCTCCTTTCACTGCTACGCTGATGATTGCCAAATCTATGTGCCTTTGAGGCGAGTTGATGCCTGGTCCATTAAACCTTTTTTATCATGTCTGAGGATCTTAAAGCTTGGATGGCCCTAAACTTCCTGCATTTTAATGAAAAAAAGACTGAGGTACTTGTATTTGGACCTAGTGGAGCTTGTTCGAGCCCTCCAGTTGACTTAGACCCCCTGACAATGTATGTAAAATCTACAGTTACAAACCTTGGTTTTAAGATGGACAGTGATTTTAAACTCCATAGTCAAATAAGGGCCACAGTAAAGTCTGGTTTTTATCATTTGAGAAAATTAGCAAAGGTGAAACCTATTATTTCACGGCAACAGTTCGAAACAGTAACCCATGCATTCATTTCATCACGGCTGGATTACTGTAATTCTCTCTATCTTGGAGTCAGCCAGTCCTCACTTGCACGTCTGCAGCTGGTGCAAAATGCTGCTGCACGTCTTTTAACTGGAACACGCAAAAGAGAGCACATCACACCTGTCCTGGCTTCTCTCCACTGGCTGCCCGTGTATTTTAGAGTTCATTTTAAAATTATCTTGTTTGTTTTTAAGGTTTTAAACAACCTTGCCCCCCCTTATTTGGCAGAGCTTCTACACCATTACACTCCATCCCGGTCACTCAGGTCTGCTGACCAGCTGCTCCTGGTCATTCCAAAGAGTAAGAGGAAGCTTCGAGGAGACAGGGCCTTCTCTGTTAGTGGCCCTAAGTTATGGAATGCTCTGCCTTTACACATTCGACAGGCTCCCTCACTGTCCATTTTTATGTAGTGATGTAGACCCTCATCTCTGACCTGGATTTACTCCTTTTCACATCTCTCTGAAACTCTTAGTGGTACACTTTTCTTGAGGCTCTCAAGGAGACGAGTGGACACTATTTTATTACATTTATTTTGAATTAAAAGACACCAATTATTTCAGAAGAGACTTCTTTTTGATTTGTGTTAATTCAGAATTAATTAACAGAATAACCATGACAACAGTTATTCTGTTGGACCTCTAATTCGTTTATGAGAGTTGAATTTAAACAGCTGACATTTGCAGGAAAACAAAGAAAAAGCACATAAAGCCAAAATTAGTTGTAAAGTGACCAAATAAACTGATATCAGCAGAAAAGCAGCTGAAAGGAGCATACAAATGTCATTAGAAGCACAAAAGGTGAAAATTAGCAAAAAATTGTATAAATACAGCAGAAAAAAAGGCTTACTGTAATTTTTGCTGTATAAGTCAGTTTTTTTCCATAAATTAGCATGCCTGCAACTTGTACAGCGAAGTGATGTATTTATGCTTTTCCCATATTATAACCCAATTTTTAGCTGAGATCTGACAATTTCATTCATTCTGACATGAAAAATATTTAACATTACCATTTGCAGCCACTAGAGGGCCCTTGACTTATATGGCAAGCCAAGTGTCTCATTAATAGGTAAAAGTGGCTATTAATAAGACACTTGGCTTGCCATACCAAGCCACCCTCCGTCTCGCTCCGGAACTCCTGAGCAAACATCAAATCAGCTGCATTTTGCCGTGCCAGCCAGGAGAAATGCTGCTGACTTGACCATTAAAGTGCATTTATTAAGAAAAAGTTCAACTGAGACACACCTTTACTATAAAGTTGAGCAAAGTTAACAATTGTTTTTGGGTGGTTATCTTGTTAACTTTCGAAGAAATGCACTGCAAGTTGCTCCTCTGCACATTCCTACAGCCACGAATCGGCTTTTGAAATGAAGCTGATTTGACCGTCAAAGTACATTTATTAAGGAAAAGTTCAACTAAGACATGTCTTTGTTATAATGTCGAGCAAAAAAAGAATTGTTTTTGTGTTAATCTTGTTTAATTCTTGTTTAAGTCCTCCCGTGTATGCTCCCGCAGCCACCATTTGGCAGCCAATCAATTTATGGCAAAACACCGGCCCAAATTTCCGGGTTGTCAGCGGTGACACATAATAGATGTGACTTATATGGCGAAGCAACTTATTTTTCATGGTTTTTTTTCCACTTTATTAGACATATTTGGACTGATGCGACTTATACAGTGGTGCAACGTTTACGATGGCAAGTACCGGTACAGTAAATAATCATAAAAATGCCAAAAAAAAAGTAGCTGAAAAAGCAGGGAAATTTTAAATTAGCCGAAAGAAGAATCTTGAATTGAACGCCTTTTTGATTTAGCCGAAAGAAGCCAATAGGACCATAAAATGCTGAAATTATCAGAAAGAAGCTGAGAGGTGCAGAACCAAAACAAAAGCTGAAATTATCAGTAAAAGGTTGTAAACAGTACAAAGGCTTTGAGGAATGTGAAGTGAGCTCCATTCATTTTCTATGAGGAAAAAGATGGCCGAAAAAGCAAAATATTTCAAAAAGTAAAAATTGCACAAATACCATAAATCAGAACAGGAATGTCCTGAATGAGCTGAATGTTGTGATAAATGAAATGTTGAAATAGAACAAACACTGAAAAACGAGTTAGGTGCTAAAAAACTATCTCAATAGTGAGAATGATTTAGAAACATTCACACAAATTAGCATTACCACGAACAGCTATGAAACTTTAAGACCATAGCAAGACATTTCTCCTAGCCTTGCTCAAACTACCGGTAGTCATTTGCTCATAAACCCAATCAGAATTAAACTCCATTTCTTCTAAGTGAAATTGAAAGAAACATCTACAACATGTAAGATATTTGTTTATAATCTTTCCCCAGAGCCCCACATCAAAATATCAGAACTATATTGGAGGATTATTCATTGAGATTAAATAGCTGCAGGCCAGTTTTTATTTTTACTTTATATTCTTTTTCAGTCACAGACCAACTTTAAAACCTTCCTTCAGTGTCCTTATTTTAGACCCAAACGTAAAACACTGACCTGTTCACATTTATCTCATTGCCACTATCCCGTTTGTGAAACACCATGGTGTAGCGTGCTACAACAGCAGGTGGTCGTAAGATCTTCATTTTCTGCAGCTCAACCCTGTCACATAAAGGAGTAAATATTATTTATGTCTATTTGGAATTAAATAAAGCCTATAATCTAACCTGTATCTTACCTGATGCGGAGGTCGTCATCTTCCCCTCCCCACCCCCAGTAGTTGTTCGAGAATCCGTTCACTTGAAAAAACTGGTCTCGGGTCAGGGCAGTGACTCCACCAAAGTATCCTTTGTAACGCAGTCTGTGGAGAAAATCAATAAACAAATATTATTATTTATTTAACTGTGGAACAAATCCTTAAAGTTATGCCGTGCAAAATATTACCATTCATTTGAGTTATGCACAAACTCCAGACTTGGACTATGTCTCAGACTTACTTGTATCCTGTGACGTTGCGGCCAACCACCATGTGTTTCGGCTGCTTGCCGCAGATGTACAAATTGTGATCATTTTCAGGAACCAGGTCCACATCATGGAAGACGAAACAGTCCCAGCTGAAGTCCTTTAGCGCCTCCAGATAGCCAACATTCAGTAACTTTGCTCGATTAAAAATGGCATCACCAGCCTAACAACAGAAAACAAACTTTCATCTCAATATATGTATATGAATATATGATATAATATATTTGACTGTTTCTGTTCAGTACCCTGGGATGACCTGTTGTGACTTGGTGCTATACAGTATTAATAAACTGAATTGAATTGAATGAAAATAACTGGAGAAATTGCATTTCCTGTGAAAATGCAGTGTGAATGCTTATTGCTGAACAATTTGCAAAAAACAGCTGAAATTAGCTAAAAACTTGCTGAACTGGAATGAAATGGAAGAACAAGCCGAAATTAGCAGAAAAAAGGCAAAAAGAACACATATTTGCTGAATTAGGTTTAAATAAGCAGAAATGAACACAGACATTAGGAAATTAGCTAAAATGGTTGAAATGAACAAAAACAACTGAATAGCTGAAAAGGCAGAAAAAGTTTTAACCAGAAAGAATAGGAAAGAGCTGAAATCAACTTAAAAAATGTGGAATTAGCTGAAAAAGCTAAAATTAGCATAAAACAGCTAAGTACCGTAATAGCTGAAATGGCAGAAAATTTTTAAACAAGTAGAAAAAAGCTGACTGGAGCATAACAAGCTGATATTAGCATAAAGAAGTTGATTAGGCTGAAAGTAGAAGAAATTACCACATAAAACTTGGATTTTTCTGAAAAGTGCTGAAATTAGCTAAATAGGGCTAACAAGGTAGCTGAAAATGTAGAGCAAGCTTAAATTAGCAGAAGAAAGCAGGAAGCACGTTTGCTCAATCAGGCTGAAAGAAGCAGAAATGAGCACCAAAAGTGGGAATGATCTGAAAAAAGCTGAAATGAGCACAAAAATAAAAATAAAAACTGCCGAAAAATAATAAAAAAAAACCTAAGTTGAATTAGGCTGAAAAAGTTGAAATGAGTGCAAAAAAAAAAACGTGAAATTAGCTGAAAAAGCTAAAATGAGCATTATACAGCTAAATACATAGTAATTGCTGAAATAGCAACAACAAAAACCTGAAACTAGCAGAAATAAGCTGAAAGGAGCCTAATAAGCTGAAATTAGTTGAAACAAATTAGAAGAAGCACAAAATTGTTGTAGGTAGCAGAACAATCCTGAAATATTTGCACAAGGAAGCTGAAAGAAGCTAAAACAGAACAATGGATCACAGTATTGTGAATGCTTCAGAAGCACTCACACAACAAGCTTGTTTCTGATACTGTTAAAAGCTCACTGCACATTTTAAACTCTAATTTTGGATTAATCGTGTTTTTAAAGCAGGTGTGTATTCAGGTAAGAAGCAGAACAGTTACAATAACATAAACTTGTGTTCTTGGTAATGAATAGCCAAAAATAATTAAAAATGTACGTACAATAGTTTATAAGTTAATAAATAACTCTCAGCATGAGACTTTGAGGGAGGTTTATGTACTTATTCCTACTTAAACACAATAAAACCCAGGCGTGACCTTGGAACCGATTATAGCAACAAACAAACAAAATTATGAAATGAAAAAACAAAACAAACAACCTTGATGGAAATGCAATTAAAAATATACCTAATATATTCAGATAGCAATTACATAACTCTAACCTGAAGCCAAAGCTAAGTTGCATGTCTTTTTAAATATAATTTTATCACAGATGTTGACACACTGAAGTTTCTTCTCTTGTGTAAGAAAATAATCTTTTGAGTTCTAAAGAATGTATTTGGCATGTACTTTTTTTAGTTTGTTTTAATGTTTTCAAGGGAGAAAAAACATAATTTTAAAATAAATATTATTATTATTATTATTATAGATCTTTTTCTTAAGTAGGTAAAAAAAAAGTTTCTCACCTGTTTGATACCGACAGGAATACAAAGAAATCACAGCTGCTGTTTTTTTTATTCTTTACTTTCAAAGCAAGCTGCCAGGTCATCAACAAACAACAGATGATTTTCTTCTTTATGGGACTGTTGTACTTTGGAGCTCCTGGGAGCTTGAATTACCATGATTTGGTAAAGAGTTTAAAATGGTGGAGCTAGTAATCCACACCTAGGAAAAACCTTGGATGTTCTCTTGTCTGCTGGACTTAAGGACTGCAGTCTGTGAGGGCAGCTGCTGTGGTCCTTATTACCATCTAACTGCTGACAGGACCTGCTAACAAGACCTGCTAAGCTGCTAACAAGACCTGCTAAGCTGCTAACAAGACCTGCTAAGCTGCTAACAAGATCCTCCATCTGCCTGCACACGTAGTACGGACCTGTTCGGTTCAAAGGGGAAACCTGGGATGTTCTCCGTCTGCTAGACCCAGTTCTGGACTGCAGTGTGTGAGGGCAGCTGCTGAGGTCCTTTATACAATCAAGCTGTTGGCTGCACCTGATAACAAGACCTGCTAAGTTAGCTGCTAACAAGACCATGCCGCTAACAGAATAGAACCATGATGTAGAAAGAACCTCACTGCTAACTGAATCACAATGATTTATTTTTCAACTTTGGAATCTTGTTTTTTAGTATTTTTGTAGTATTTTTAATATAATTGTAGTGTTTTAGTAGTATTTTTTGTATGTTTTTAGTGTTTTAGTAGTATTTTAGTGTTTTGTAGTATTTTAGTATGTTTTTAGTGTTTTAGTAGTATTTTTAGTGTTTTTGTAGTATTTTAGTGTTTTTGTAGTATTTTAGTATGTATTTTAGTGTTTTTGTAGTATTTTCGTATGTTTTTAGTGTTTTAGTAGTATTTTTAGTGTTTTAGTAGTATTATTACTATTATTTTTAGTGTTTTAGTAGTATTATTAGTATGTTTTTAGTATTTTTAGTATGCTTTTCGTATTTTAGTAGTATTTTTAGTATGTTTTTAGTGTTTCAGTAGAATTTTTAGTATGTTTTTAGTGTTTTAGTAGTAATTTTAGTGTTTAGTAGTATTTTTAGAATGTTTTTAGTATTTTAGTTGTATTTTTTTTAGCATGTTTTTAGTATTTTAGTCGTTATTTTTTAGTATTTTAGTAGTATTTTTACAAACCGGATTCCGAAAAAGTTGGGACACTAAACAAATTGTGAATAAAAACTGAATGCAATGATGTGGAGATGGCAAATGTCTATTTTATTCGTAATAGAACATAGACAGAGCAAAAGTTTAATCTGAGTAAATGTAACTTTTTAAAGGAAAAATATGTTGATTGAAAATTTCACAGTGTCAATAAAGCCCAAAAAAGTTGGGACAAGTAGCAATAAGTGGCTGGATAAAGGAAATTGAGCATATAACGAACAGCTGGAAGACCAATTAACACTAATTAGGTCAATTGACAACATGATTGGGTATAAAAAGAGCTTCTCAGAGTGTCAGTGTCTCTCAGAAGCCAAGATGGTAAGAGGATCACCAATTCCACCATTGTTGCGCAGAAAGATAGTGCAGCAATACCAGAATGGTGTTACCCAGCGTAAAATAGCAAAGACTTTTAAGTTATCATCATCAACCGTGCATAACATCATCAAAAGATTCAGAGAATCTGGAACAATCGCTGTGCGTAAGGGTCAAGGCCGTAAAACTCTACTGGATGCTCGTGATCTCCGGGCCCTTAAACGTCACTGCACCTCAAACAGGAATGCCACTGTCAAGGAAATAACAGAATGGGCTCAGGAATACTTCCAGAAAGCATTGTCAGTGAACACAATCCACCGTGCCATCCGCCGTTGCCAGCTGAAACTCTACAGTGCAAAGAGGAAGCCATTTCTAAGCAAGCTCCACAAGCTCAGACGTTTGCACTGGGCCAGGGGTCATTTAAAATGGAGTGTGGCAAAATGGAAGACTGTTCTGTGGTCAGATGAGTCACGATTTGAAGTTCTTTATGGAACACTGGGACACCATGTCATCCGGACCAGAGAGGACAAGGATAGCCCAAGTTGTTATCAACGCTCCGTTCAGAAGCCTGCATCACTGATGGTATGGGGTTGCATGAGCGCTTGTGGCATGGGCAGCTTGCATGTCTGGAAAGGCACCATTAATGCAGAGAACTATGTTCAGGTTCTAGAACAACATATGCTCCATCTAGACGTCATCTCTTTCAGGGAAGACCCTGCATTTTTCAACAAGATAATGCCAGACCACATTCTGCAGCAATCACAACATCATGGCTACGTAGGAGAAGGATCCGGTACTGAAATGTCCAGCCTGCAGTCCAGATCTTTCACCTATAGAGAACATTTGGTGCATCATAAAGAGGAAGGTGCGACAAAGAAGGCCCAAGACGATTGAACAGTTAGAGGCCTGTATTAGACATGAATGGGAGAGCATTCCTATTTCTAAACTTGAGAAACTGGTCTCCTCTGTCCCCAGACGTCTGTTGAGTGTTGTAAGAAGAAGGGGGGATGCCACACAGTGGTAAAAATGGACTTGTCCCAACTTTTTGGGGATTTGTTGACACCATGAAATTTTGAAACAACATATTTTTCCCTTAAAATGATACATTCTCTCAGTTTAAACTTTTGATCTGTGATTTGTGTTCTATTCTGAATAAAATATTAGATGTTGTCACCTCCACATCATTGAATTCAGTTTTTATTCACAATTTCTTTAGTGTCCCAACTTTTTTGGAATCCGGTTTGTAGTATTTTTGTTGCATGCTTTGGTATTTCTTGTTGGGTTTTTTTTGGGCGAGTCGAGATGGTTCTCGTCCTAAGCATTTAATTGCATTGTTGACCTTGTGTTGATTTTGCATATGACAAATAAACCTAACCTCCCTTAACCTAGGACCAATTGTTGTTTTCACACTTTATCAGATCATTCTCATATACTGACTTTTTACAGGATCAAAACGTGACTAAACTTTGGAATGCCACCTTGATAAACCAGTTCTGCTGCGCCCTGACTGCACACATCAATAGTCCATTGTGCCAAGAACTACCTGGTGGATGACGTAAATGGCGTAGTGTAGCTGCTGCCTCTGCAGGAAGGGGAGCAGGTGGTGTAAGAGGTAGAGGAGATGCCTCTCTCGGTTGCGGTGAGGGATGAGTATGGCCACGCTTTGTCTCGCTGTGCAGTCTGAAGGCTCGTACTCTCCTTCACTCATTCTCTTGTTTTCCTTTTCTACATCCTTCAATTGTAGCGAGGATTCAAAGGTTAGAGGAACAACTCCCTCTGAGGAAAAAAAAAACATTGGGAAGTTTAATAATTTGTCCAAGTCTAAAGGAAGTTTTCTGTAGCCATTTTATGCTCGACATAAACACCAGGAGACACACTAAAAATTAAGCAAACTACCGGTAAACAGATGACATGTACAGCAGAAGAGTTTAAAGTGATGATCTGGAAGCTTTAAAATGAGGTTCTGTGGAAAAGTTCTCAACAATTAAAACTTTACTGTACTCTTTGAACAACCTCAGTTTAGAGAAAGAAAATAATTCTGAACTGAAGAGCTAAAGGCTAGTCCAGACCAAGAGGCAGTGTAAAGGTTTCTAAAATAGCTGATATGGATTGTTTTAAAATGGCAGAGAGCAACTTTGATCTTGGCCCCACTCTGACTAGCCATTAGCTTGTCGATCAAGCAGAATTAAATGATGTATTTAAACTGAGGTTGTTCGTACAGTCCTCTTCAACAGGTAAGATATTAATGTTCACAGCCTTTCCTCAGTACCCCACTATAAATGATCTGAATAATCACTTGGTGTTCAATTCTGGTCCTTGAGGGTCCATTACCCTGCAGGTTTTAGAGGGTTCTCTGCTCCAACATGCCTGACTTTTTATTTAACCTTTATTTATACAGATTACCGTAGTCTCACTGAGTCACGGGACTCCTATTCAAGAGGGACCCGTTTTAGACAGACAACGTTATAAACAGACAACAATATAAAACAATAAAAAGACATTAAAATAAAATTAGTGTTATAAAAAAGGAAAAATATAAAACAAGGAAAAATACTAAAAACAAGAAACATATATTTGTTTAGATTTTTTTTCTAATGACCTCCAATGTTGGACCTCTAACCAGCACTTTTCACCAGTTGTGTCCTCCCTTCACTGGCTCCCTGCGCATCAGAACTGATTTTAAAACTCCCATGTTGACCTTTAAGTGCATTAATGACCTTGCACCCTCATCCCTCTCTGACCTGCTTCAACCTGTTCCTTCTCAGGCGCTGAGATCATCAGGCCAGCTGCTTCTGGCTGTACCAAAAACCAGGTTGAAACTCAGAAGAGATTAGGCTTTTTCCAGTCATGGGCCCTAAACTCTGGAACAATCTGCCCCCGACACCAGACAGGCCACTTCACTTCCTGTTTTAATATTTATGTTTTATGTTTTTACTTTTTATGCTTTTAATGACATTTTGATTTTTTTTTTTACTGTCTTGATCTTATTGTAAGCACTTACAGCTGCTGTTTTAAATGTGCTTTAATAATAAATTTGACTTGACTAATGATTTGAATGAATAGGGGATTAGCAGACTTCTGTCCAAATTTAAGAGTAATTCAGTCACTGAATCAGGTGTAACAAGTAAAACATGCAGGATAGTGGCCCTCGAGGACCAGGACTGGGCACCTCACCTTCCCAGCCACAACTGTCTTGGCATGTTTCAACTGTTTTAAACAATAAACTACCGGTACACATTTTTAAAAAAAAAAATCACCTCCAAATAAAAACTCATCCTTACAAACGTGCCAAGATGCTTGAGGCAACACTTTCTCTACTCAATAATTCCAGTAGTACAGTACTGTACTTCTGACCCATTCTTTTTCCTAATTGTTGATTTATGGTCTCAATCCCAGTGAGCTTCAGCTAACATGAGATCTACAAGCAGGTAATTTATAATAAATGGTCTTTACAAAACGTCTTTTCTCAGTAGCTAAAGTTTACAAAGAGCTTCTCGGTGGATTTCTTATTCAAACATAAAGAAGCTGCTGTTCAAACAGGACTAACGTGGAGATCAGGATCTTGTGCAAAGTTATCTTAACTACAAATAAGACTTTGGACTGGACCAAAAGCTTTGCAATTGTGTTTTAAACAAGCAAATGGACCCAAGGAGTCCATCTGCGGATGCTCAAAAACTACAACAGTGACGGTAAAACAAACTCAAAGCTTTACAATAGAGATTATGTACATTCTGCCGACATAATGTACGCTTGTATTCCAAGAATAACCAGTTGTTCAGCACAGCGTGTTCATTTAGACGTTAGTATTTACTTACGGAGCAGCTGAGACTCCTCTGGGCATTGAGCTTTTTGTGCTGCAGCTTTCAAACGAGTGGGTTCTGCAGTCCACGGGTCCAGACCTCCTCTGAGTAGAGTTTCTGTCGAGTCAGAGCCGCCCGGATCAGATTTTACTGTTTCACCAGGAAACATGGCTATCCACGCCAGCACCGACAGCGACAGAACGAACAGCATAAAATACTTGCTCCTGCACATGACCTTGTTGAGAACTGAACAGAAGCCCATGGTTATGTTGTTGTTGTTTTCTTCTTTTTCAGAGGTGACAACAGTCAAAATAACTGTTTATGTTGTTCTGTAACGTTTGAGATGTTTCATCCGAGCTGTGTTTGCAGATAAAAAAATAAAAGCAGTATGTCAGCCGCAAAGTAAGTGACGACTCGTCCCATGGCGGTGACGCATGCTGCGTTACTACAGAACAAATCAATTATTCGGCTGTTTTGTTGTGGATTAATGAAGAAGTCCGCTGCTGAAGATTAGAAATCCATTCTCCTCTGACGAAGCCAAAACGTGATCCCACCAGCAACTGTAAACAGATTTCAAGAAAAGAAAAGTGACTACCACGCGAGGACACATTTGTATGACAACATACACACACACCTAGGTAAAAACTTGATTTGCAAAAATAATAAAAACTAGAGATATTGCATTTTCTCCAAAAATGCAGTGTGAATGCTTATTGCTGAAGAACTTGCTGAAAAACAGCTGAAATTAGCTAAAAATATGCTGAAATGTGGCCGAAATGGAAGCAAAAGCCCAAGTTAGCAGAAGAAAGCAGACAGAACATACATTGGTTTAAATAAGCAGAAATTAATTTAGCACAAAAATTAAGAAGTTAGCTTTAAAAAAGCTGAAATTAGCCAAAGGTAGCTGAAAAGACCGAAAGAAGCTTAAACTACGAGAAGGAAGTTGAGGGAGCACAATTGTGTCAAGCCTAATAAAGCAGAAATTAGCACAAAAACGTGGAAATTATCTGAAAAAAGTAGAAATGTGTTTTAAAAAAAAAGGCTGAATAGTACGGTAGCTAAAAAAGGCAGAAAGAAGCTTTAATTACCAGAATGAAGTAGAAAGAGCATATTTTTTGCTGAATTAGGTTGAGAAAAGTTTAAATGAGTGCAAAAAATGTGGAATTAGATGAAAAAGCTCAAATTAACATAAAACAGCTAAATAGTAGCTGAAATAGCAAAAATTGTTGAAACTTTCAGAATAAGCTGAAAGGAGTGTAACAAGCTGAAATTAGCAGAAAGAAGTTAAAGAAGCACAAAAATGTACAAAGAAAAATGCAGAAAGAAGCACAAAAACACTGCAAAATGTCACATCATGTTGATACTGATCTGTTTCTTGTTGCTGCGTTCATCTGTGACCATCTGCTCATAATGACTCATGTTCGTGCTGCTGTTTATAATGATGTTTTTCTACTACATTAGGGCTTAGTGTATTACTAGCTGATGTCTCTCTTAGTTAATCCTAGATGTTATTATTGTTTTTCTCTTGCATTTGTTGTTGGATGTAACTGGGACCCTGTGTACATAATCTCGTTTTCAACACATGTACTACATGCGGTGCAAATGACAATAAATTCTCTCTGACTCTGACTGACTCTGACTCAAAACTTTTTTTTTGCACAAGGAAGCTGAAAGAAGCTGACGCAGAACAAAATGTGAAATTAGCAGAATTTCTTTTAAACAGATCTAAAGATTTGAACGATGTAAAATTAGCTCAGTTAATTTCTTATGAAGAAAAAAGTGGCAGAAAAGGCTAAATATTTCAAAAAGCTAAAGTTGCACCAATACCAAAAGCCATAGCATCCTTCTCCTGAACGAGCTGAATGTTTTGATATGATTTGTTGAAGTAGCACAAAAATGAGAAAGACGCTGAAAAACGTAAGGATGAAAAATGGATCACAATAGAGTGAGTGCTTAAGCGTTCACACAACTCTTTTTTTATTTATTTATCAGATTTAAGACTGGTTAACACCACTTCGGGCAGACTTTTGCACTTGAACAGATTGTTCAGAGCACCAGGAGCGGTCTAGCTCCTGTTGGGGGAACAGTACTTTCTAACTGTTCACTCTTTTGAAGTCACAAACCCTTTCATAATATCATATCATCTATTATGCAACATAAATAGGCCTTTTTTAATTATTTGCTACCTTCTCTACATGATGATTTAGTTCAGGTGAACCAGTTTGCTGTTCTACAGAAGTAGACCTGATTGTGTGGCGTGACCAAGATCTAAAATCCCCAGATGGATTTTAATAGCAGGCCTGGAAACTCCTGCTTCAAGCCGTCCACGTTTCGTGCAGCATCCCTTTTAGAGCCAGGTCTGGACAGAATATTCAGCACACCACATGGGAACTACAGTATTAGAGCCTGGGTGTGTCATAGAAGGACTCGCTGAACTTGAATTGGAGTTGCACTTCACTGGAACAGGGAAACATTTGAGACATGCAGGAGAGCAGGTCATGAGTAACAAAGGTCACCATTAATAATATATCTTATCACAGTATAGTTACTGTACTCAAGCTCCAACCCCTTATCTCATCCACACCACCATGCTGAGCTCCATGTGCATGTTTGTGATGTCTTCCTGAGGTCTTGTGGACATTAATGAAGGCTGAAGGACAAATTGTTCAATTCATCACTTGATTTCATAATCACACTGACACTTCAAAATAAAAGCTCTCTCTCTCTCTCTCTCTTTGATTTATTTATTTTTTATTTTTTTTTACTATTCCAAGCTAGACCCAAAACTGCTCAAATGAGTGAGAAATCACTGGAGCTTGAGCCAATTCCATTTAAAACACAAATAACACAGATAAACAAACACATCACACAGTTATAAACATGTAGAAATCATAACTAAGAAAGCTCGAGTTTTATTTGTGCATCTTCCGTGTATTTGTGGGAGGAAGAGCCAAGCTAACGTCGACAAGCTAAATGTTAGCATACTAAATGTTTCTAATCGTTGTCAGCGACAGGACTGAAACACTGGTATTACCTTTACATCGCAGGTGTCTTCTTCCTTTGTTGTTTACCGTTTGGTGAAGATAAATTAAAACAGCCGTTGTTCAGATGCTCTCCTCTAGCTAGCGAAGGCGGGTGTGACGACAGAATCGTGTTTTGAAAGATAAAAGTTTTATCAGAATAAGAGCCGCGCACCACAGCAGCTAAACACAGGTTAGCATCGTCTTCGGGAAACAACTCGTTTAGTTTAAATCAGGTTTAAATAGACATTCGGTCTGGATGGCATCTCTGCCTTCAACACCGAGTTAAGTCAATAAACCCACACGTGTGTACTTCCGCTTACGGAATTTTCACAATAAAATCAAGCTTTTTCAAAAACCAAGAAAAGGGCAGTTCAAACTTTTATTTTTACAGGTTAGCCTCATTGAGCCACGATCGAGGGCTCATTTACAAGAGAGACCTGTTCCAGACAGAACGCATAAAGTACAGGCAACAATAAGAATAAACTACAGTAAAAATGCAGTTAAATAAAAGTGGTGTTATAAAACAACAAAGCAGGGTGCCGTAAAACAAGGTAAAATACTAAAACAAGAACATACTGTATTTGCATTGATGTTTCTATTGACCTTTTCAAATGTTTAAAATCCCCTAAATAATTTAAGGTGGACAGCTCAGTTCTTGTTGCAAGGTGTTCCAGGTTGTAGGGTAAAATACCTTTTTGACAAGTCCAGTCTGCACTGAGGGAACACTTCTGAGAGTGCACGCTGTAACTGCACTGATGACGTGACAAGTGAGGGAGGATGCCGGAATAAAAGAAGGAGGGATTTATAGATTAAAATGAACAAGTGTAAGAGCCTACGTGTGGATGTGACCAATGACCAGTGAATATGAGGTGATGGGGGTTGGTAGTAGTTGGGAATCTTAGCTCATCAACATTGACAGCATCCAACATCTGCATGGAGCTGGCAGGGGCAATTCTCTTCTTTTATGTGTATATTGTTATGTATTTTATTATTATAAAATTAATGAATAAATCAAAATCAAATAATGTCAAAGTCAATGGCCGGTTAAGTAGCAGCTACAAGGCGTTTCCTGGCAGAAATATCTATTTCTGAAAAAGAAACCCAGTTTTAATTTCAGTTTCTTTATCAAATTTTCAATATGTGGTTTAAAAGAGAGATGTGCATCGACCAAAATTCCCAAGTATTTGTAAGACTCCACAAACTCAATAGGAACACCTTGCATGGATGAGATAAGTAAATGTTATTTATATAGCACCTTTTATAGGTCAGAAACCACAAAGTGTTTTACAGAATACAATACATAAAAACACAAAAGATAAAAGATAAAACAACATGCATATGACCAAAGACAAAGACTGCTTTGCCACTTTGCAAATGTCAATGCTTGAACCTTTAGTTTATTTTATAGTTATACTTTTTATACTAGTATGCAAAAACTCAGGACAGTATTATGTTCATTAAATGTTTAGTGTTTTAGTTTTAGAGTTGGTGTAAATTTTTATACTCTTATACCATTATAAGAGTATAAAAATTAGGTTGCTCGGTGGTCTGTGGTTGTGTCAGGAAGGGCATCCGGCGTAAAAACAACTGCCAAATCTTCGTGCGACCAGTTCGCTGTGGCGACCCCTAACGCAGGGAATAAAGCCGAAAGAAAAAAAAAAAAAAAAATACCATTATGCAAAAACTCAGGACAGTGTCACAGTTTTACTATTTTATGCTTATGTCTATTATTAAATGTTTCAGTGTTTCAATGTTTAAATAGTTACTGTTGCACCGAGGGACTGAGAGAAACGAAATTTCAATCCTGTGTATGTCCTACATATTGCAGTTCTGACAATAAAGCTGACTTTGACTTTGACTTTGACTTTGACAAAATAAAACTAATTCAAAGCCAATCTGAACAAATGTGTCTTCAGCTGCTTTTTAAAAGTATTAGAGAATCAAGGCAGTGTAAAGTCAGATACAATGCATTCCACAATCTTGGGCCACAGCCCTAAAAGCTGTATCCCCTTTCAAAGTCAAAGTCAACTTTATTGTAAAAACTGCAATATGTACAGGACATACAGAATTGAAATTGCATTTCTCCCTGGTGGTCTGAAAATGGTCTGAAATTTTTGGTCTGAAAATGAGTCTGTGGGACCATTAACAGCCTTTGACTGGAAGATCTGAGGCTCCAAAAAGAGGAGTGCTCTAAAAGGTCTGAAATACAAACTGGGGCTTGACCACTCAGGGCTCTAAAAGTAAGAACTAACATTTTAAAATTAATTCGAAAATGTACAATGTAAAGAGATTAAATCCGGCATTTCTATTCTGGGATGAAGAACTGCTGGCATCAACGTTCTGTTTGAAAACATCTCTTTGGTTTTATCAGCATTTAGCACCAGTTTGAGATGGAACAAGTCTGACTGAATGATGTCAAATGAAGCTGGAAATAAACAACTATCATAGAGATGCAAGGAGGCGTCAGGAGGTTTTGACCTACATTACTTACATAAACTGTAAAAAGAGTGAACTGAGCTTTGTGGCACGCCATAGTGGCCATAGAAAGATGAAGTACGTCGAACACAAAAATAACAAGTTTCAAGGAATAACATGAGAATGTAACGATTTTTATCTTTTAACTATGATGTGTGACATCAAGAGCAATTAATGAGCAAATACATTTATTTATGATTTCCTTCCCTGATTCTGTTTGCTAGATCTATTACAACAGTAGTTATCAAAAATTCTCGACACTTCTTCTTTTGGCTGTTCTCTTTCTCAGGGGTCGCCAGAGTTCACCAAAATAAAACTTACATTCTCACTTTTTTTTTTTTCCTTTGGGATTCACGTGCTGCACGCAGCATCGCTTTTATTTTGAAGACCATTTTTACGCAAAGTATATGTCAACTTTACTTCCGGTCCAACACCTCTGTAAAAGTTTATGTTTATGTTTATGTTTATGTTTATGTTTATTAAATTTGTTCATTTTTTTTACAAAAGAAACAATACAAGGCAATCTCATAATGATAGTGTACAAAATGTAAAAAAATGAAAGGTGGCAGAAAGAAGAATAAATCTTATTATATCTGCCCCTTATCTCCAGCAATCAGATTAAACAACAGTAGTCAAACCATGTAAACAATAATAATCTTCAACCAACTTTTTCCAACAATCAGGTTAAACAATAATATTCTTCAACCAACAGTTCAAAATGACTAATTCTTTTTAGTTTTCTAACTAATACTAATACAGTACAAAATGACTAACACTTTCTAATTTTCTAACTAATACAATACACATTACGTTATTTCACATATATTTTTTTAACATATTTGTTTTGATCATTTTTTTAAATGTAAACATTGACTTGGCATTTTTAACTACATTCTCCAAGCCATTCCATAATCTAATTCCCTGAATTGAGGTAGAACGTCCCTTCAAACTGGTTCTGAATTGTGGTTTTACAAACAACTCTGTTCCCTTAAGATTATAACAACTTTGTCTTTTAACAAAGTGCATTTGGATATTTAAAGGTAATGCATTATTTTGAGCTCTATACATAACTGATAAAATATTATAGTCTACCAAATCATGGAACTTCAGTAATTTTAGTTGATAAAATAATGTACTTGATGGATGACGGTAATGCTTTCTAGTGATAATTCTTACAGCTCTTTTCTGTAATACAAAAATAGGCTTTGTGATTGTTTTACACGCATTCCCCCAAACATCAATACAATAGATTAAGTGTGGAACAATGATTGTGTTATACAACAAATACAGAGCTTTATCATTCAATAGGTCTCTGACTTTGTACAGTACTGCTATCGATTTAGCTATTTTTATTCTTACAGAATTTATGTGTTGTTTCCATGTCAGTTTGTCATCAATGATAACACCCAAAAACTTCACCTCATTCACTCTACAAATCTCAACATCCTCAATTTTGAGTGGAACATCAACAGTTTTCTTTTTATTACCGAATATCATGTAATTAGTTTTCTCTAGATTTAATGATAATTTATTTATTTTAAACCAAGTTTGTATCTTGACAAATTCTGTCTTTATCAATTCTAACATTTGTTCTATATCTTCACCTGAACAGAAAAAAGTGGTATCATCAGCGAAAAGTACACATTTAAGGAGTCCTGACACATTTACCAAGTCATTCACATATAAAATAAAAAGCTTTGGTCCAAGTACAGAGCCTTGAGGAACTCCACATGTGATATTACAGAGGTCAGATCTTACATCATTTATTTGTACAAATTGTTTCCTATTTTTTAAGTAGCTAGATACCCACTGTAATGCTGGTCCTCTAATACCATATTTGTTCAGTTTTTCAAGGAGAATGGTGTGATCAATAGTATCGAATGCTTTTTTTAAATCAACAAAAATACTGATACAATATTGTTTTTGATCGACAGCAGTAGTTATTTGTTCCATTAATTCCATGAGAGCCATTGATGTAGAGTTTTTTGATCTTTGAAAAGTTGCGCACAACTAAAGACGAGGAAAAAACAAACAAGAACTAAATAAAATGAGGACGTGCCGTTAAAAACACATTTTACAACACGCTGGTGAAGATTCTCAGTCATCCAGGTCTTGATCAATTAAGAACAAACATTGAAAAACAAACGGCTGTATAAATAAAGGTTGAATGAATGAATGAATTCTGAAGCTGAAAATTTTTCGTTTTCCGTCTCTGAAGTGGAGTTTTATAGAACGTGATATTTTTATTTTTTCTTTGCTGCTTTTACAAAAACCCAGTTACTAGGATATCCTCAGGTTTGGAGAGCTTACTTTTTATGTTCCCTGTGTATTTATGGGGACATTGTGGTGTCAACAGAACTTTGTGTTCCAGGGGCTGGTGAGAGCCAAACAGAAGGTTCTGATCTAATGTTTCCTGTAAACTTCAATGTTGAGGTTTCATCTCATGTAGTCCAGAAAAGTTTGTTGTCGCTGTCTGGTGAACTTGTACGGAAGCGTATTGCTGCGGCAGCAATACGCTTCCGTAGTACGAACTTGATAATTGTGAAAATTTTATTTTATCTGGGTGAGGGGCAGTGGCGGCTCCAGAGATATTTTTCTGCAGGTGCTAAGGGGGCTAAGCATTTTACTGAGGATGCTATGAAGCATCATGTTCTTTCAGTTCTCAAGGTCAATGTGTGTCATTCA
>JBBPBX010051671.1:0-24495 GCA_038048925.1 Garcialebias charrua
TTGCAAATGATGCATAGGGTATAAATAAAGGTTGAATAAATATGGTCTCAAAGGCAGGTTTTTGTAGCAAATAAGGCAAACTAATCAAAATGTCTTGCTTTGTATCTTCAGGGGGACTCTGGTGACCCGCTAATGTGTATGCGGGACGGCTCCTGGTTCCAGGCGGTTGTGTTATCATTTGCAGGCACCTCTACAAGGAAAAAACGACTAGCGCAAGAAGTGCTTGTCTTTCGAACAGTGAATTACTTTCAACAATTTTTGAAGGAGTCACTGGGTACATTCTTGTCCCCATCTTCCTCTGACAACACCACCACCAGCACCATCAACAGCACCAACCTAACTACCACAATCACCCCGACAACCAAGTCAAGTGGGGTAACTCCCAATCCTTTCCCCTTCTTTCTGTGTCTTCACTTTCTTGCCCTCACCTTGTGTCTCTAACATTTATCATAGGAATGTCGACTGCCTTTATACTTACATAATGTGACACTTACAAATGAATGTATGCACCACTTGAATTTGACACTTTATAAAGTTAAAACGGGAGTTTTAAAGATGAACATTGCCTCTTTCTGATGACCATTATGAGCTGAGTTGTGATGTTGGGCCAGATGTTCAATACTCCTCTTGTAGAGGATTCAATCCTCTTTTGGAGCTCTATTAAGGTCTGGTTACTGGTATTGTCTGTCAGAGGGAGGTTAAAGAAATGTTAAACTTGCACTTTTCTGAGAATACAGTGTAGCATTAGTACTTAGGGATGTGTGACACCTTTGGATTGTTACTTAAATAGAATAAAGTTTGCTTGAACAAAACGTAAAACCAAACTGTGGCTAGTTACAAGAAGAATGCCAAAAAGGATCTTCCAGCTTATATTAAAATGTGTAAAGATAAACATAAAATTATGTTTAAAGATAAATGTTTTTCTAAATGTGTGGGTCAATATACTGTACTGTATTAGAATAAGAATCAAAATTAGCTTTATTATTATTATTGCACCGAGACACAACGAGAACCTGTACGTACAGTCGCCCGAAAGATGGACGGAGTGCACGAAGCTGCTATTATAAAAGTGTGGCCTTCTTATTCTTGTTCAGAATAATATTTTTGCTTGGATGAGAAAAGGGAAGAAAACATGAGGAGAGACAGTATTAAAAAAAGATCTCTCGCACCTTGCCTTAAAGCTGCTGTATGTAGTTTCTGGAAAACGCTGGGACAGAAAAATTTTGAACAGAGACACCTTTCTGGTCCCTCCCCTTTGCTCTAGGCTGACCTGCAACTCCGCCTCCTTAGCTCCTCCTCCTCCCAGCGCTGCAGGCTGGGACAGGCGGGGGATGAGCTGCGTGAAGCTGACACCCCACCCACATGAACAAAACTCTGTTTTTATTGGCTGGTTCAAAAAACTCTGTTTTTATTGGCTGGTTCAAAAAACTCTGTTTTTATTGGCTGGTTAACGGCGGGTCACTGTGGGTTTTTAGAAATGCTTTTATTACCACCGGGAGAAGCCAGAGGACTATAGTTTTTTCAGAGATTACCTGTCTAACATCAGTCTGTCAGGAGATAGTGACAGAGTGAAGAAATATGTTTAAAAAACGTTTTTAGAAAAGTTACATACAGTAGCTTTAAACAGGGCGCGATTTGAGGCATTAAAAAAACTACTACAGCATAGCACAGAAATAGACGTGAACCCCTCATAGCCTCTGATGTGTGTCCCATCAGTGTATGAATGTGATCTAAAGCACTGATTAGTCTCTTTAGAATGATTTGTTCAATTAGCTTTGTAGAAATCTAGTAGAGTGCTGTGTGAATGGGTAAATGAGGGCACAGATTGTAGTGTAAAGCGCTTTGAGTATCTTGATAAGATAGAAAGGCGCTATATAAGTACACTACAGTCCATTTAACATTTACTTTTATAAAATTAAGACGAGTTTTTAGAAAGTGGTTTGAACAGTTTTTTTTTTTTAGCAGATTAGATCTAACAATGACTGCACTGAGAAAAATGTACTGAACCTGCTCTAAACTTATGGACTATAAATTTGGGGTTTCAAATGAGAAAAAAATGTGAGATAAATTAAAAGATTAGTTTGTGTTGTAATTACTTTCCTTTTCAGTTAAGTAAAAAAAAATTCTCGTTTACTTTCTTTGATTGTTAAACTTTTATGAAAATGTTACAATTTTACACCATAATTGTTTAAACTGAATGAATAAAATGAAAGAGTGCTAAATTTGTATAGCCAGTTTATTTTTCTGTGATGTCTGAAAGTTTCTTTATAAGTTCACTAAAGTTTAAAAAATTGAATAATTTCTCGTCCTGAGTGTGTTTCCTTATCCCTGAATGAGCCATCATTCAAATATCAACAGCTTCAGCTGGTCTCCCTGTAGAACCACATAGTTCTGACGCCAGTTTTAGTTTGGCGTTTATTCAACATCAATGCTCCAGTTAGCAATGAAATGCTGAGCTAACAGGTACTTCTGCATTTTCAGAGTCAGAGGCAGAGTTTCTTTATTCATTCAACCTTTATTTAGTCAGGTAAATCTTTTGAACCTCATGGGCTCATTTACGAAAGCGACCTGCTAAAACTAAAGAACAATGAACAGCAGTGATAGAATTTCATTAAACAATAAACAAACAAACAATAAACAATAGAAAACAAAAAGAGAGAAAAAAACAAAAGATTTTTTTTTTTTTTTTTAACAAAGTATCAAAAAACTAGCAAAACATTATAAGGTAGACGTATAAAATCAAAGACAGGAACAAATCTGCATTGGTTTTTGCCAGGATTCCAACAGATTCTGAAAACCATTTAGAGAAGTCAAGGTCGAGAGCTTCAGATCTTTTTGTAAGATATTCCATGAAGCAGGAGCAGAGTAGGAGAAGGCCCTTTTTCCAAGTTCAGTCCTCACTGACGGAACACTGCAGGTAATCATGTCCTGAGAGCGCACACTGTAGCTGCACTCACGCAAAGACATGTAGGAGGAGATGTATGAGGGCAGCAGACCAAGAAGTGATTTAAAGATGAAAATGTACCAGTGGAAGAGTCTGCGTGAGGTTAATGATGTCCAGTTAACCAGTGAATACAGGGTGCAGTGGTGGGTACGATAATCACAACCAGTTATGAATCTTAGTGCACCATGATAGACCACATCCAACATCCGCAGGGTGCTTGTAGGAGCATTCATGTAGAGAATGTCACCGTAATCAATGGAGGGAAGGAAAGTCACAGATACAAGGCGTTTCCTAACATTCAGTGTTAGACATGATCTGTTTCTGAAAAAGAAACCCAGTTTAACTTTCAATTTCTTCACTAGGTTTTCCACGTGGAGTTTAAAAGAGAGATGTGAATCGATCAGGATACCCAGATATTTATAGGAATCAACAAACTCAATAGGGACACCATTTGAAGATAAAATCAGAGGAGGATCTGCTGGAACCGCCTTCCTATTTGAAAAAAACATCCCTTTTGTTTTATCAGCATTTAGGACAAGTTTGAGACGGAACAAATCTGACTGGATGATGTCAAAAGCGGATTGTAGTAACTGGAAAGCCTTAGCTACTGTTTTAGCTCGGCAATAAACAACTGTATCATCAGCATAGAAATGTAAGGATGCATCAGGGATGCAGTGACCTACATTAGCTATGTAGATTGTAAAGAGAGTTGGTCCTAAAACTGAGCCTTGTGGTACACCATTTTTAACTGTTAAATAGCTGGAAGAAGCACCGTTATGTTGAACACATTGCCTCCGATTGGAAAGATAGTTAGAAAACCAACCGATGGTGTGATCAGAGAAACCGATTTCTGAGAGCTTATGACACAGGATGTTATGATCCACAGTGTCAAAAGCTTTAGACAGGTCTAAGAAAAGTGCAGCACAATAGTCCTTAGCATCCAATGCTTCAACAACATCATTCAGAACCTTCAGAGAAGCAGTTGTTGTGCTGTGTTTTTTCCTGAAACCAGATTGATGGAGAGGTAAGATGTTAAATGAGTCCAGATAATTTTTGATCTGAGAGTTTATCAGTTTTTCTAGAACCTTGGCTAAGATGCAGAGTTTAGAGATCGGTCGATAATTGTTCAGTGAGGTGGGGTCACCTCCCTTCAGCAAAGGAAGAACAAAGGCTGTTTTCCAAGCATCCGGAATGGTGTTTTGGCTTATGGACAGATTAAAGATGTGGGTCACAGGGACTGTGATGATATGAGCAGCCAGCCTTAAGAAATAAGGTGGAAGTTCATCTGGACCTGCAGATTTTTTAGGATCAAGATCATTTAACAGTTTATTTACCTCACTGACTGAGAATGGAGAAAAAGAGAAGGTGTGATTAACAGATGGTTGGCTTGTAGGAGGGATTTGATTTGTTGAAGTTTGATTATTAGATAAAGTTTATTGTCGTTCGCACCACATGTTGTACATGTGATGGAACGAGATTATGTACACAGTGTCCCAGTTACATCCAACAATAAAATGTAAAAGAAAACCAGTAATAACAAAGATATGAACTATGAAAAACATCAACTAAATAATACACTAAGCACTAATAGCATAAAACATTACATTGAACAGCAGCACGAACATGAGTCTGTGTGAGCAGATAAGCACAAATGAACACAGCAACATGAAACAGATCAGCAGCAACATGATGTGATTTTTCACAGTGATTATTGATTATCCTGGTTAGATATCCATGAGTCTAACAGCCGCAGGGTAGAAGCTGTTCCTCAGTCAAGGGGTTCTACACTTAATGCTCCTTAACCTCCTTCCTGAGGAGAGTGAGGCAATAAGTATGCGTGCTGGGTGAGTGGGGTCCTTCATGATGCAGGTGGCCCACTTCCTGTATCTGGAGGTGTACTTTGTAGATGTTTGTGATGGTGGGGAGGCTGACTCCAACAGACTTCTGTGCAGCCTTCACCACTCTCTGTAGAGTTTTTCTTTCTGCAGCTGTGCAGCTTCCATGCCACACGTTGATGCTGGAGCACAGGGTGCTCTCCACTGCACACAGAGTTTCCTGCCAAGTGTAATGATTGCTGTCCCAAAGATCTCTTAGAGCAATCTGAGTGTACATCCATAGCTGGTAAACATGTAAACCCATTTCAAGATGGCCACCACAGCTAAACTTTTTTTTAAATATATACTGTATATTAAAAGTAAACCATTACACAACAGTTATCAATATACAAAGTCAAAGTCAAAGTCAACTTTATTGTCAGATCTGCAATATGTACTGTACAGGACATACACAGGACCGAAATTGCGTTATAATGCAATGTTGCAATGCTACATTCAATCAAACAAACAAATAAACAACATCCAGAGGGGGTTATTGGAATAAACACATTATATAAGGAGCACAAATCAAATGTTTTTAGAGCTGTCTTTGTTATTAGAGTCAGAAAAATTTACGATGTTCAGACTCCTTGTGGAAGGCCTGAAAATTGGAACAGAGTGACTAAACTTTGATCTGTATTTCCCTAAGAGTATTATCAGATCTAAAGTTATTTCTGTTTGTGACATCATGGACTTCAAACAGTTCATTGTTCCAACTTCAATAGAAACTAGAATCCACCTTTCTCTGGATAAACCAGATGACTTGTTTCCAGACAGAGGCAGTCGTGTGACAGAACCAGAACATCTGGATCATAGTTTCAGACTCACACAGAGCAGTTCACACAAACATCTTCTTTAATTTTAACATGTGCTGCTTGGCAGACCTGTGGATTAATTTATAAGATACTTCTCTTACTTTATTAGTAAATTTATATGGCAGTTCCCACACATTGACCCAGTTCAGCCCATTTACAAATCCAGCCCAGTACAGTAATGAACAACATGTGGATAGTGGTAATATCTGCTTGAAGTAATGACCTAATATTAGGATTATTATTTTTGGATTTGACTGAAAAGCATAAACGACCAGCTGGTGTCACCGTGGGGTCAAAGGCTGGAGCACATGGTTTCTCAGCCTCTTTAATAAAGTTAGAACACCAGCGGGAATCCATTCAAATTGTTTTGGGCACATTAAATGTCTGCAGGAACTCAAAGCCGCTCAGCAAATTCCCATTATCATTAAGTAGCTGAGACACTAGAATGATGCTGTTATCAAACCACAAGTTAAAAAAGAAAGATTTTTTTGTTTTGTTTTTGATGTGTTGATTGTTCCAAAATGAAAAATGTGGAGAAAAATTGTGTTTATAAATTAAAGACCATGCCAACAACTTTTGTTTATGAAAGTTCGATAACCAAAGGGGAAGTTTATCCATTTACACAAGTATCGTACATTTTCAAGGCCTCCAACAGTAGAAAAAACATATTGTTCCACTCCTTGAATCACCACCTTATTGTGGTGGAGGAGCTTGTGCGCCTGAATGATCCTAGGAGCTATATGCTGTTGGGGGCAATTATAATTGTCGCTGGTAGGGTCTCCCAAGGCAGATTGTTCCGAGGTGACAGATCAGACAAACAGTGATTCACAAGACTTATATGGACATGAAAAAACAAGAAACTCAGTGTCCCTTGCCCGGACGTGGGATACCGGGCCCCCACCATAGAGATTTCGGAATAAGCGGAAGACAATGGATGGATGGAGTTCCACGTAGATGTAGGTTCTCTAAAAACTGCTTTGTTCATTTAAAGGTTTTATTAAGAGTAAAGTGGAGCAAATTTCTTCACATGATGTGTTTTATTTTTCATATAAAACTGAATAATAATTTATGGTGGTGCAGATTGGCTTATTGTGGACAGCCAGAAGGACAGCTCCCGAGAGTTTGTTTTATGTTATAAATCATTGTGTTGTTGCAGTCTTTAAGAGGAAACAACTCGCATTTCTTCAGGTTGAAGCAGAGTCCAGAAGCTGCAGAGAACACGTACATCGTCTGGATAACAATGTTGGTGGCATCTTTTAGGAATACTGTACTGTAGTATGGTATCATCAGCCAATTGACTGGAGCACAAGCCAGTGTATCTCTTGTGCCACCCAGTCCCAACCCCGAGTAAATGGTGAGGGTTGTGTCAAGATAGGCTCTTGTAAATGAGTCCACGAGGCACAATGAGATTTACCTGACTAAATAAAGGTTGAATGAATGAATGCTGTTGACAAACAGGGTGCCGGCAGAAATGTTGTTACTGTTAGTCGAAGACCACGAGGAGGGAAACGTGTCAGGATGGGAGAGGAGGAAAGTGAAGAATGTAGGACTGAGGGTTGCAATGCTAAATGTGGGGACAATGACAGGCAAAGGTAGAGAGCTGGCTGACATGATGCTGAAAAGGAAGGTATGTTTTATCCAATAATGCTCAGTCAGGTCATCTGGACAGTTTCTTTTTTCTAGAGACATTTCACCCTCTATCCAGAGGGCTTCATCAGTCTGAGGAGCTCCAACGTAAACTGTTTCACCACAAAGCAGTAAACTCCTTAAGTGGACCAACCAGTTTGTTTCTGCAGCAAACTGGTTAAAAAGAACAAGATTCACCTTTTCTGGACGTGTCCTTTCCCAACTCTTCTGACGGTGGCACAACAGAGACATGTGCCTGCTTCAGACTACAGATGCTACAGCCTCCTCTTGTGGTCAAACTACAACAATAGATTTGTGTTTGTCATTTTGTCAGCGTGTCGTCATAAAACCAAACATGTTATTTCCCAGTACTTACTGAGAATTTTCTACCGCATCTCCAGGGCCAATATTTTACTGTTTTATGATAAAAAAACAAAAATTTATCAAACCCAATCTGTGCCGTTTTCTTTCTTTAAAATCAGAAGGGTGGATGCCAACGGCGCAGGCGCGGTGGCCAAGTGGTAAGGCGTCGGTCTCGTAAACCGAAGATCGCGGGTTCGAACCCCGTCCGTGCCTTTTTAGCAAATAATGGTTCATTATTTCATCAATTATACACGGATCCCATTCCCCACAGTTGGTATTGGTTTTCATTTTTTTTTTTTTTTTTTTTTTTTTTACAAGGATTACGTTTTTCACTGCAAGGACAGTTTTATTTTCACACAATCAGATAAATAGTGTAAAATCATTATTTTTATATACTGTATGAATGTTTCTGTTAACTTATTTTTTATAGCCTACATGAATTTCTCTTCAGTGCCCTGAGATGACTTCTGTTGTGACATAAAATAAAATTAATTGAATTGAATTCAGCTGGCACTGCAGACTATTTTGGATAACACATGTTTATGTTTGTTTATGTTTATTAAATTTGTTTGTTTTTTTAACAAAAAAAAAAAAAAACACAATACAAAACAATCCCATAAATGATAACATACAAAATATAAAAAAATGAAAGGTAGCAGAAAGAAGAAAAAATCTTATTATATCTGCCCCTTTTTTCAAACAATCAGTTCAAACAATAATAATCTTCCAGTAACAGAACAAAATGAATAACTCTTTCTAATTTTCTAACTACTGTAATACAATACACATTATGCTACTTATATATATATATATTTTACAATTTAGTTTTGATAATTTTCTTAAATGTACACATTGACTTGGCATTTTTACCTTCACACTCCAAACCATTCCATAATCCAATTCCCTGGATTGAGGTAGACCGTCCCTTCAAACTAGTTCTGAATTTTAGTTTTACAAATATGTCTGTCCCCTTAAGATTATAATAACTTTGTCTTTTAACAAAAAGCATTTGGATATTTAAAGGTAATGCGTTGTTCTGAGCCCTACATAACTGATAAAACATTATTCACATGTTGCATTATTCACAACTTGCAGTGATTCATCTCAGTCACTTAACATCCCATTTATCATAACTCTGCAATATAGAGTGTGATACCAGCAAAAAGAAAACTAGAAATGACTCCTTCATGTGCTTAGAGACCATCTGACGTTGAGCGTATTGTTTTAGCACTATTAAGTGTTTAGCGTATTTATTCTTAGTTTAGCATATTTCTTAGTTCATATCTTAGATCTTTATTACTGTTTTCTTTTACAATTATTATTTTTGTTGGACGCAACTGGGACCCTGTGTACACAATTTCGTTCCACCTCATGTACCACATGTGATGCGAATGACAATAAAGAACCTTGACCAGCATTCCTTAAACATATGAATTAATTAAGCTGTATATGTGACTTCTGTTAAACTTTAGACACATTCTGACTTTATAACAAGAAAAGCGTAAAAGACAAAATATGAGTTTATTTTAAAATCCATTGACACTTTGAAAAGAAGTCTGGTACAGGAAGCAATTACAAAAATAAAAGACCACCAGAAACAGATAAAAATGCCAAAAAGTTCATATAAACAGAATGCAATGAAAGCATTTTGAACAAAGCAAGAAATAAATTTTAAAAAGTGGAAATCCTTCAGTAATTCAAAAAATCTAAACAAAACTTCACTGCCATGTCTCTCGTAATGTGCAATGTTACGTTTTAATACTAAATAACAAATTATTTGCACTGGAGTGGACACTAAAAAACACATTTAAACTGCAAAAACAACGAAAAGCAGCTTTATAATTAATATTTTCATTAATATAATTGATATTTTCATTAATATAGTAATTATTTCAGAAAAAAAGCACAACACTTTGAATTGGATAGAGTCGGACGTCTTTACATTCAGCGTTCCCACTTTACACACAACTGACTGTTTGTGGGCCCTGACCCAGAAATGAACTTTCCATCCTGAGCTGGATGCGGCACATCGTCTCTCCTTTCAGTCAGAAACTCGTGACCTGTTTCAACAATAAACCTGTGTTCCCCGAGTGTCGAGGAGTTCAACACCTGAGAAGCAGACAAACATTTTTACTTTTTTAGTTAAACAGTCAGAACTCACATCTGTAGAGCTTTTATTAGGATTTTAAAAAAATACTTTAGAGACTGCTATGATGCATGGCTGGACACTTTTGCAAAACCCAGTGTGTAATCTGAAAGTGTTCTGAACTGTTTGTCATGATGAAGACAGCACAGTCCACATGTTAAAGACTTCATGTTCACAAACACACCTGTTTAGTTAGCAGACATTCTGAATTTATGAGATTGCACATGATGTCACAGGTGATAAAAGTCACAGTCTTGGGGCATTAATTAAGGGCCTGGTATTCCTTGAAGGAATGCCGCCATCTTCATAGTTTTAGACCAAAATCATCTTCTGATGAGAAAGGACAGAGTAAGCAAAATCTCCTGTAAATATAAAGAGATGTCACACTAGAGTCCATGTTTTTAATGACTCTCAGCTACTACCACACCACATTTTAACTCGGTGGCTGTAAATCCTAATGAGCTCTAGCCATTTTTGTGTTTGTTGATGTTGGGTCAGCTGTGGTAGCTGTTTCGACATGGGTTGACTCCAAAAGTTAATCAGTTGTAGTAGGTTAATTCATGATTTTCACAGCGTTTTATTAAAATGTGTCGTCTGGTTAATGAGATATTTTGCTAACAGACAGACGCAAGGACACACAAGTGTTCAGGTGTGCCCTGCAGTTATGCTGTGAATGTGGCACCATCTACAGGTTAAAATCTAGATTTCACACCGCCAGGACACCTTCTTGTTCATTACCAAAATAATTTTTTTTTATTAAATATAACTAGAGAGAATGCATTTCCTGTGAAAACGCAGTGTGAATGCTTGTTGCTGAATAATCTGCTGAAAACAGCTGAAATTAGCTACAAACATGCCGATTGTAAATGACAGCCTATAGTAAATTGTAAATGAGTTAACAGAAGAAAGCACAAAGAACACATATTTGCTGAAATATGTTTATATAATAAGAAAAAAGAAAAGAAAAAGAAATTAGCTTAAAAAAGCTGAAATTAGCACAAAAAATAGCTGAAAAGTAGCTGAAATAGCAGAAAAGCTGAAACTAGCAGAACAAAAAGCTGCAAGGACCAAAACCAGCTGAAATTACCATAAGGAAATTAATTACCTTGAAAGTAGCAAATAATACCAGGAAAAACTCGAAGTTATCTGAAAATGGCTGAAATTAGCTAAATGCTACAAAGGTAGCTGAAAAAGTAGAACAAGCTTAAATTAGCAGAAGAAAGCAAAGAACACGTGTTTGATCAGTTAGGCTGAAAGAAGCAGAAATGAGCACAAAAAAGTGGAAATTATCTGAAAATATATTAAATTAGTAAAATAAAAAAAATCTGAAAATGCTGAAAGAAGTTTAACTACCAGAAGCGGAAAGAGCTGAAATGAGCTAAAAAGATGTGTAATAAGCTGAAAAAGCTGAAATTAGCGTATACCTGCCAATTAGTAGGCTGAAATAGCAGAAAAAGCTGAACGGAGCATAACAAGTTGAAATTTGCATAATGAAGTTAATGGCTTAAGGTAGCAAAAATTTAACTTGAACTTATCTGAAACAACTGAACAGCAGAAATAGCTAAAACTTGTATAAATAAGCTGAAAGGACCATAACTTCTCTCTTGTAAATGAGTCCTCGAGGCTCAATGAAATTAAAGGTGCTATGTGTAACTTTCTGTAGAGTGCAGAACTTAGAACATTTTTCAACAGGCAAAGCATTCTGATCCCTCCCCCTCAGAGCCATATATGGCTCTGCTCCCCCTGGCCCTGCTGAAATTCAAATTCAAGCTCTGTTTTTATTGGCTGATTCAAATTCAAGCTCTGTTTTTATTGGCTGATTCAAATTCAAGCTCTGTTTTTATTGGCTGGTTACAAACTCTGTTTTTATTGGCTGGTTAATGGCGGGTCACTCTGTGTTTTTAGTGTTTTTATAAATGCTGATAGAGAAGCAAGGGGACTATAGTTTTTTTCAGAGATTACTTTGTCTAACATCAGTCTGTCAGTAGATAGTGACAGAGTGAAGAAATATGTTAAAAATATATTGTTAGAAAAGTTACAGACTGCATTACAAAGTGACATAGTGCAGCTTTAACCTGCCTAAACAAAGGTTGAGAAAAAAAAAACGCATGAATGAGCAGAAATAAGTTAGAAGAAGCACAAAAATCTTCTAGTTAGCTGAAAGAATCTGAGAGGAGCACAAAACAGCTGAAAAATAGCTGAAAGTAGCTGAAAAAAAAGTTTAAATTTGCACAAGGAAACTGACAGAAGCTGAACCGGAATAAAATGTGAAAGGAGCAGTAAAAGGCTATAAACAGATCTAAAGATCTGAAGGATGTAAAATGAGCTCAGTTCATTTAAAAAGTGGCAGAAAAGGCTAAACATTTCAAAAAGCTAAAGTTGCACCAATACCAAAAGTCATAGCAGGATTATCCAGAAAGAGCTGAATGTTTTGATTTATGATTTGCTGAAATAGCTTGAAAACTGCAGGACGAAAAAGATGCAGAAAAATTAAACGGATCACACAGTGTTCATAAACATTGAAAGTAAACAAGACATTAGTTCATTATCAAGTTATGGATTCTCTACTGACACAGTACACATGCTGCTGCTGCAGGTTACTGCACTAACAAACAACTCACTTTATTAACTCGCTCATTTTTTTTAAAGCTTCCTCGTTGTTTTATTGCTTTTTCTTTGCATCAACCCTCAGTGAAAGAAGGTGTGTCAGAAGCTCAGGGAGTGAAACTCAGGCTCTGCCCTGTACAACTCAACTGCACATTTTAACATATAGAAGCAACATCTGTAACAACTGGACGTCTAGTTCCCTCGCCACCGAGCCCTTCAGCCGAACTTGGACTGAGTTTGGTTTCTGAAACAAAACAAAATTAAAATGCATGCTCAATAATCCAGCTAGATAAATAATAACAAGAAATAGAAAGATAAAAACAATAAAACAATAAAAGATCAATAAAATCAAACACAATTAATGGGAGAACACATAATGACACTTGTAATCTAACAAGTCAGGTCAAATTTATTTATAAAGAACATTTAAAAACAGCAGCTGTTACCAAAGTGCTTCACAATAAAATCAATGGCAGTAATTAAAGAAAGAAATCTTAAAAGAAAGAAAAACATAAAAACGCTGGACTGATTCTTCTTTGTTGAAACGTTTTGTCGTTTATCCAAAAAGACTTCTTTCCGTCTGAAGAAGTCTTTTTGGATACAGTCCAGAGGATCTGACTCATCAAAGTCTTTATTGTTCAGTCACTGTTTAAATCTGTAAAGGTTTTTATTGCTGATTCATATGAATAAAAAATACTCTTCAAAAATAATAAAATAAAAAATAAAATTGATGCGTTTTTTTCTTCTTTCTTTTTAATAAAAAGACCTCAAAATCACCATATAGCTGATTAACTAACCCGGCTACATTTTTGTGTTCGTAACAATGACAGTGTTGCTTTACAACCACAAAAGGCGCAGAAGGAATAAAAAAAGTATTTTGTTCTTATCAGTACATATTACACGTTGGATGCTCTGAACCACACATGAAGTCGGGCCACAAGGCGTATTTCTGGATGTAAGGCGCTTTCCTTAAACACTTGGCTGCTTCTCTGTCACACTTGCAGAGAAACTTTTCACATTTGTCCTCCAAATCCTCTGGAAAAAAAAAAAACAAACAACAACAAAAAACAGAAAGACTTCTGTGAAAACGTAGATTTCACGTTTGTGCAAATACATAATATATGCCTCATTTTTAGTTTTATTTTGTGTGCTTCACCTATTGTTCTGTATTAGCTTGTCTTTTTGTCACAACTAGCTTTTTGCTGCCTTTGGCTTTTAGCTGAGCCATTTTCTGCTACTATTTTGCTATTTTAGCTCATACTTTGCTTCTTTTAGCTTGCCTTTTAGCTTTTCTTTAACTAATGCTGGCCCTTAGTTGGTAAATTGCCTCTTTTACCTTTTAGTTTGTCAGGTGTTCTACTTTTTAAGCTTTAACACACGTTCAGTTTTGCTTTGTTTTTAGCAAATTAGCAGTTTTCGCAGACAATCGGTAGTTTAGTTGATCAGAGAGCTTTCACTGAGATGTCCAAAAGTTCAAATTAGAAACTTCAAAAAAATAAAAATAAAATCATGAACTATATTTGTTTGTTTTCCTTGACACAGCTGTAGTTTACACTAATTTGTTGGCACCTAACATAGTGAAGCAAATACAGGTGATCCCCGACTTACGGCGGTCTCGACTTACGGCGATTCGACTATATGAACGTATCTTATTAATAAAAATATTAAAACAATTTTTATTATGTGTTTAAATGTTCTTGATTTCATGTGTACAGCACTTTGTTGCAGCTGTGGTTGTTTTAAATGGCTTTATAAATAAAAAATTTAAGCCGATTTACGAAGTTTCCGGCAGTTTCCGACAGCTTCCACCAGTTTTCGGCAGTCAGTTTTCGGCAGTGCCAGCCAGTTTAGCCAGTTAACTCCATCCTCGACAGCCGGCTTCGGACGGACCGTGTCCGATCAGAGGTTGCTACGCTCGGATACGAGCTGGGAGCTGAACGGCGGTTTTGCGGATCGGGACGGATGGACGAAGGAAAACGACACTGTGGACCGCGTGAAGCAGCAGACAGCGAGCTGGACCGGAGAAGCAACGAGATAACATGCTAACAAGCCTAGCTGTAGGATGGACAGGTGGATGCTAATGCCCCACCGGGGACACGGAGCCGACGGGCGGCGGAGCTTGCCTCGATGTCCGCCTGGCAGCCTCAGATGTTGGATGGACACCGAGCTAACATGCTAAAATGCGGAGAAACAGCTGCGGCAGCCTTTTGGAGGGGCTAAGATGCTAACGCGTGCAGCTATTGGAAGGGCTAAGATGCTAACGCGCGTAGCTATTGGAGGGGCTAAGATGCTAACGTGCGCAGCCTTTTGGATGGACACTGTGGAGAAACGGCTCCCAGTAAGTTATTCACTCTTTTTCCCTTCATTACGTATGGAGTTAACATGCTAACAGTCCTTCCTGTAAACAGTTTGGATCGCGTGAAGCAGCACAAAGCTGCAGAGCTCGGACGTTCAACGAGCTAACATGCAAACAGATGGAGACAGGCTTGACCAGCTCAAAGTAAGAAATTAACTATTTATTTTGTCTCTAAATGTACTGTATGTGTTTTTGTGATAATTATGTAGGGTACTGTGTTAGGATAGGCGAAGTGCTGGGTAACTTGGTAACTGTTTTGTACCGTACATGTACCGTACATGTATATGTGGCGGCTCGGGTGTTTTACGACTTACGGCGATTTTCGTGTTACGAACGGGCGTAGGAACGGAACTCGTTCGTAAGTTGGGGATCACCTGTATTTACATGTAACTTTAAAAAAAAAAAGAAAAGCTGAATCCCGAATTAATTTTCAAAGCATCAAACAGACAAATAAAATTCTAATTTCCATACCGCACTCAGCTTTGCTGTCCTCACACGTCCAGTCATAGCGGTGGGTTTTCGTCTTGCAGTTCAGAAGTTCTGCGTCTCCATAACAGCAGTCGTGCTTGTGGCAGCACCTGCAGGGAAGCGAGCAGCAAAGAGGATTACCGGTAGTTTGAAGTCTGAGCCCCGCCGAGCGACACCCGAGTCATAGGAAGCAGGTGGGTGGTTGTGGGACGCCACAGTTATTTTAAAGTCAGGGCACCATCACCACTTTGGGTTCTCACAACAGATCATTTGTACGCAGCTGGATTTAAGTGGGTGAGATGTCTGGTGGCAAAAAACGAAAAACAAGGAGACAGTAATTAGGATTTGGGTGTGGAGTTGTAGAACTATTTTAAAGCTCTGGGGACACAGGGAGTCTTCTGAATTTGGACCATTCCAGCCCACTGACTGGTTTTTATGGCTGAGGCGTTGACATAAATGGAAACTGTGCATGCCTGACTGGGAAGAGAGAAAAACAACAATAAAAATGGTGGAAATATGGGAGTGGAGAAACAAAAACACCGAATGATATCATGTGAGCGATAATTCATGGTTAGCCAACAAAAGCTGCTGTTTACCTGCAGTTTGGGCACTCTCTATAATCAGGTTTCAAGGTGGAGCAATAAAACGAAAAAAGCTAGAATTCACTGGTTTTGAACTGGGATTTTGGTGGCGGCCTCACCAGTCTGCCCTGTCTCTGGGCCAGCCTTGACCCCCCAGCCCACAGTAACATCCGTACATCATATAGGACAACGCGGATCTCCCTGTGCTGCACTGGATGGCTCCTGCAAGCTCAAGCAGTCCTCTTTTCGTCCGCTGGGAGCCATGAGCTGCCACAGAAACCACAGCCACTGCAAAGAGACATAAACAAGAAAAGAGCAGGAACAAACTTAACTCCCTCTCCGTGTCCACAACGTCACAGATAAAATAATATTATACTGTATATGGTTTTAAGCATGGGTGAATACAACATTAAAGACAACTTGAGGAACATCTTGCTTCTGAGAAATGCTACACTGAAGTCCAAAGAGACTTCCTTTAAATACCAGTAACATATTCTGACTGACTTTTCATTAAGGATTAGACAAAACATCATAAAACTCCTCATAAAATGCTGCAAAAGCTCATGAAATTGTGGAGTAAAAAAACACTTATCACTCACTGTGTATAAACATGACTCAAAGCTCTGATTGTTCTTTAAATAACTTTTCCAGTCTGCTTTCAGTGCCTCGCAGGCTGAGGTGCAGCTTCAGAGTGACACATTCCACTTACCAGATAAGACGAGGAGTGTTCGGTGAAGTGCCATCATCACGACATGCAACAGGCAGCTGACCTCGAGCGTTCCTGGAGCTCCACTGTCTGAGCGCAGTGACGTGAAAGTGTGGAGCTTCTCAGAGGCTGTGTGGATAAACCTCCTGCAGCATCCAGTGGCCAGAGGCTGCAATCCAGTGTTTGTGAAACTGGGCTCCCCCTGCAGGAAACAGCAGCTTCTTGTACGTCTCTGCAAATCCAACCAGTGATTCAAGAGGCATTTTGCTAATAAACAGAGTTGACTCTGAAAAGGTTATGGCAAAATTATATATATATATATATATATCATACAGTTTATCAAACAGTAAAATGTTTTGAACCACAAAATGAATGTTTGCAATGCACTTTAGTTAGGTGCTGCATTTTCTTTACAAAATTATTTCAGTTTTTAAACACTGTGTGAAAGTAAAAACAATAAAGGTTATGACTTAACTGATGAATGAATCCATCTTTATTATAAGTTGCCTTAAAGTGTTTAATCGCGATTAATCGCGATTAATTTTAAAACTGATTTGCGATTAATTAGTTAAATTTTTAATCGATCAACACCCCTAATATATATATATATATATATATATATATATATATATATATATATATATATATATATATATATATATATATATATATATATATATATATATATATATATATTCATTCATTCATTCATTCAACCTTTATTTATACAGGCTAGCCTCGTTGAGTCACGGGGACTCATTTACAAGAGGGACCTGTCTCACTCACACCAAACAACCATCCACTCTCACACTCACACCTAGGGTCAATTTAGAGTCACCAATCAGCCTAACAAGCATGTTTTTTGGTCTGTGGGAGGAAACCGGAGTACCCGGAGGAAACCCACGCATGCACGGGGAGAACATGCAAACTCCACCCAGAAAGGCCCCGGACCGGGATTTGAACCGGCAACCTTCTCGCTGAGAGGCAGCAGCTCTACCAGTTGTGCCACCGTGCTGCCCAATATATATATATATATACAGTATACACATTTCAACCTGGAGAGACACACAACGAGAGAGAATAATACAATTAAAAAGGTTTTATTGATTAGGGTTTCTTTGGCGCTCGGGCCCCGGCGGAGGGCTTGCATGCCTTAAGCCGGGTACTGACCAAATGCGTCAAAACACTCCTGTTGTCCCCTTTTGGCCGCTTGTCACTTTTCACACTGAGCACTGAAGACGCGTCTGATGACGCGCACTGGGAGGAGGCAGAGGAGGGGGGTCTGGCTCCTTTTCCGCTTGGGTTGTTTGTTTCATGCACACCGGGCAGATAAAATCAGCTGCACGTGAGCCTCGTTACTACTTGAGTGGGTTTTCTACGAGCCGAACTGCAGCTCCAAAAGCCTTTGTTGAGATTAAAACGTTTTTTTATGTTTGGGGTGATCGTACGCTCGAGCGGACAGCAGCAACTGTAAAAATGCCAAGTTTCTTACCGGAGGCTGGTTTCTTCATGGAGGCTCGATGGGGTAAGTTTAAAAAGTCCAAAAAAAAGGCCCCGTTGTCGTTGCGTCATCACATAGCAGAGTCTCTCCCGATTGGTTGTTGTGACGCGTCGAGCAGCGCCGAGTAGCCAAAGGTCAACTAGGCGAACTTTGGCGGCTCGACGTTGCTCGACGCTTTGGCTACGTCGCATGCGCGGAAATGAAATGCCGCGCCGCTTCAAACACTCAAAACGCGCCGCTTCACGATTCTACGCGCCTCGACGCGTCTCCACATAGACTTTCAATGTAAACCGGCCGCTTCCGCTGGCCGAAACGCGTTTGGTCGGTACCCGGCTTTACCGCTGAGAGCTTCAATGTCCGGCATAGGGAGATAGATTATGGATATCTTCCTCCCAAAAAAATAGCCGGGGCCGAGCTGGCGAGGGTCTGGCTGGACGGTGAGACAAGAACCCGTCAAAAAGTTTGCTGAAAAGGGGAGTGAGCCCCCCCCCAAAGAGGGAGCGGAGCGAGGGAGCCCGCATGGGCTGCCCGAGGAGAGAGCATGCATGGGCTACAACCTCTTTTCTGGGACTGGGCTACAGCCTCCTTTCACGGACTGGGCAACAACATCTTTTCACAGACTGGGCAATAGCCTCTTTTCATGGACTGGGCAACAACCTCTTTTCACGGACTAGGCCACAACCTCTTTTCACGGACTGGGCAACAACCTCTTTTCACGGACAGGGCAACAGCCTTTTCTCACGGACTGGGCAACAACCTCTTTTAAAAGTCAAAGTCAACTTTATTGTCAGAACTGCAATATGTACAGGACATACACAGGACCGAAATTGCGTTTCTCTCAGTCCCTCGGTGCAACAGTAACCATCTAAACACTAAACACTAAAACATTTAATAAACATAAGCATAAAATAGTAAAAGTGTAACACTGTTCTGAGTTTTTTCATAATAGTATAAAAGTATGAAAATTTACACCAACACTGAAACACCAAACACCCATGAAACACCAAACACCCAATGAACATAAGCATAAAATGAAATAAAAAATGTGTAATACTGTCCTGAGTTTTTGCATAGTAGTATAAAAAGTATAAAAAGTATATCTATAAAATAAACTGAAGGTTCTAGCATTGACATTTGCAAAGAGTGGCACAGCAGCATATAAGTTAATGTACACAGTATATGTATGAGGTAGTTGATGTTGGTATAGAGGCAAAGTGGCATATGCAGTGAGGCACATAAGGCACATTTGGCATCCTTAGATAAGGCTAGTCAGAGAATGCTGTATATGTATCTGCAGTAGTGTAGATAAAAGTAGTGTAAATGTAAACAGTAGTAATAAATGTAAAGCAGTAGTAATAAATGTAAACAGTAGTGTAGATAAAAGTAGTGTAAATGTAAACAGTAGTAATAAATGTAAAGCAGTAGTAATAAATGTAAACCGTATTAATAAATGTAAACAGTGAATGTAAACAGTAGTATGACTATAGGCAGTAATGTAATACAAACATTAGTGCAAATATGAGAAGTAGTGCAAACTGAATGAGTACATGACCGAGAGTTTAGTGAATAACCCGTTTGATGACACAGGGTCCAGTGTTAAAAACTTTGTGTTGAGTGGTAATGTGTGAGAAAGTTTTTTGTGTTAAGGCAGTTCAAATGGGAGGGGAGGCAGAGCAGGCAGAGTGTTTAGCATTCTGACTGCCTGATGAACAGAGCTGTCTCTCAGTCTGCTGGTTCGAGCCTGGAGACTCCTCAGTCTCCTCCCTGATGGCAGCAGTCTAAAGCGGCTGTGTAGTGGGTGTGTGGGATCACCTGCCATGCAGTGGGCTTTCCGAGTGAGGCGTTTGCTGTGTAAGTCCTGCAGTGAGGGCAAGGAGGTGCCGACGATCTTCTCAGCTGCTTTCACGATGCGCTGGAGGCTCTTGCGGCATGATGCAGTGCATGCACCAAACCACACCGTGATGCAGCTGGTCAGGACACTTTCTATGGCACCCCTGTAGAAGGTGCACATGATGGGGGTTGAAGCTCCAGCCCTTTTCAGCTTGCGGAGAAAGTAGAGGCGCTGGTGAGCCTTCTTGGCCAGTGCTGCAGTGTTCCTGCTCCAGGACAGGTCCTTTGAGACGTGCACTCCCATGAACTTGGTGCTGTCCACTCTCTCCACTGCGGTTGTGGCTGCCATCAGCAGCAGTTATACAGTTTGGGTTAATTTTATTGTTTTAAATTGGTGTAGATAAGTTAAAGCAACATAAAATATTTTACGTTTATTAAAGAGTGTATAAATGTTACTGGAGTGGAACCAATGTTTAATTTGTTGTTTCATTTAGGCACATATTTTTGTGACACGCTACACCCTGTAGAGGGCAGCATGCTTTTATTTTCTTAGTTGATGAAGAGGTCTGGTGAAGCGTGCACCGAGGCTCGTGTAGCTGGGTTACAAGAAGACTACATGAGGTTTCTGTCTTAACCCTTTCAGGTGAAGCGGCCAATGAGGTACGCAGTTTTGTATTTTTTGTTTTGTGTGGAAATAGACAGTTTATTTTAAGAATTTGTGGAGTTTGTTAGCCACGTGTTTTAAGGTGACGTAATGCCTCCATTTTTTGTAAGTCAAGCAACTTGATTGTAAATGTTTTACTGTGTAATAGTTGTTTATTCTCTATGAGAATGTCTTTCTTTCTGTAAAATATATATTTTGTGTTTGTACAGTTCTCACGGCATGGTTATTAAACGCCAGTAATCAACAAAGAACGCCTTGTGTCCGTTTACTGCCTGGAGGGAGTTACAGTGAGAACTCAGTCTGCTCGACATGAGGTGAGGAGATGAGGAACTGTGCCTTCCAGTCGCTGAGCAGCAAAGAAGATTCATCGCACTCTAGCATCAGACAGATAAGACTGTGCTACACCAGAAACCAAAGCAGCGAGCGCTTTCAAGTTTACATTGATGTTTCAACAAGTGATACATTTAAAACAAGTTAAATGTTAGGAAGTGGATCATCTTTGTAAAGTACGTTAAGGAGACACTGCAAGTCTTGAAATTAAGTAATCTGGTGATCTGCACAATTTTTGTCCAAGTTCAAGGTTTAAGATTTTTGTAGGTGAAGTCATTTTACAGCTGCTTGAGGTGGTTATTGTTAAGCCATTAGTTCTGTAAAGCTACAGTTAAAGTTATCTTAGGCCAAGTAATAAGTAAAAGTTGCATAATGGAGCAAATGACTGACACTGAAACAGAAGAAAAGCCAAGAAGAAGCCAGAGGATTAGAAGGCTTACTGAAAAGGCTCAAGAACTGCATGATAACAAATCAAAAAAACTGCAGGATCGTTTTACTAATACTTACGATAAATGGAAAGTGACTGCAAAGCAAGCAAAAAAGGTGATAAACGGAACTCCCTCTATTGAGGTTGTGCAGGACTTGATGAGTAAGATAAGTTGTGCAGCTGCAGACGTGAAGCACAGTTATGAAGAACTGCGCAAATGTGTTCCCCCAGGTAGTGAGATCCGTCGCAGAGTAGACACCTGTGATGCTGCATCTGAAATAATCTTGAAAAATGCATCCACTTATCTTCACAAGGATTATGAAGATGATCAGACAGAGGACGTTGTCTGGCCTGAGTATGGTTCTGTGCTGCTATCTTCAGCCTCTAAAGCTACAAGTAAAAGTTCTCAAAGTTTAATCTCTGCTAGCAGTTCAAGCATTAAGTCCCGACAGTCGAGCCTTTCCTCTATTAGGAGACAGGAGGCTGCAGCAGAGCTAGCTGCTACACAGGCTGCTTTAAAGGTCCTACAAGAGATAGAAAGTGAACAGCAAGAACTTGAAAACCTTGAAGAAGAAGAAAGAAAGAGGATTGCATTACAAGAGAAAGAAAATATGGCAAGAAAGAAAGCACTGGGAGAAAAACGCAGACAACTAGAACGTCTACAGACTGTTAAGAAGTTAAGTGCGGCAAAGGCACGGCTACAAGTTTATGAACAAGAAACAAGCTCAGATGAAGAATTTGGAGAGTTACTTCGTAACCAGGCAATTGAACGACGTCGATCTTCAGGAGCTAAAAGAAGTTCCTATGAGCATCCACCCCAAGCAGACAGCGCCAGAGTCCTTGCTGAAGCAATAGCAGAGTCTATTAATGTGAGCCGTCTCCCAGTACCTGAACCTTCTGTTTTTACTGGAGACCCATTAAGATACAAGGACTGGAAGATGTCATTTCAAACGCTAATAGGCAGGAAAAACATCCCTGTAAACGAAAGAGTTTATTACCTTCGTAAATACGTTGGTGGAGCTGCAAGAAAGGCCATTGAATGTTATTTCCTGTTAGGAACAGATACAGCTTATGATTCAGCATGGGCTATCCTGGAAGAAAGATTTGGAAGCTCATTTGTGATAGCTAAAGCTTTCAAGGATAAGCTTGCATCATGGCCCAAAATAGGACCCAGAGACAGTGTCGAACTGAGGGATTTTTCAGACTTTCTTAGGGGCTGCCAGGCTGCAATGTCCGAGATTAAAAGTCTAGAAGTATTGAACACCTGTGATGAAAATCAGAAACTTCTCACAAAGCTTCCTGATTGGTTGGTAGCCAGTTGGAACAGAAAAGTGATTGAGATCGAAGAGACTTGTAATGAATTTCCTACATTCAGTCAGTTTGTGGAGTTCATCACAAAAGAAGCAAAAATAGCTTGCAATCCAGTAACTTCTCTTCACGCCTTGAAATCTGGTGATGGTGAAAAAACAAAGACAACAAAGACACGAAATGTTGGTGCAAAGGTGCTTATGAGCAACTCTGAAGAGAATCCGGAACATAAAGGGTGCATTTTCTGTGAAAAACAAAACCACGGCATTCAGAAATGCTGGAAATTCAACGAAAAACCATTTCAGGAACGTCTCAGATTTGTCCAAACAAATAAATTATGTTTTGGATGTTTACAACCAGGACACCACTCTAAGAACTGCAAAAGAAGAAGCCTTTGTGAAACATGTAAGGGAAAACATCCAACATGTTTACACGAAGATCGTGAAAGGGCAAATAGAAAAGAGAAAACCAATGATGAGCATGGAGAGAGTGTAAAAACTTCTGAAAATAAAAAATCAAAGGAAAAAGCAGAGCACAACCACAATATTGAACCCTCAAATGAAGCTACATCAAACAGAGTAGTGCAAGGCGTCGACAACATGTACTCTTCTACAGTTGTTCCAGTGTGGTTATCTACATCAAGCAACCCAGGGAATGAAATTCTCGTTTATGCTCTACTCGATAACCAAAGCGATACAACATTCATCATGCAAGATAAGGCAGAAGTTCTGGAAACAAAAGGAGAACCTGTGCAGTTAAAACTCTCCACACTTTCATCCAGAAATACAATCATCCCAAGTCAGAGATTTGTTGGACTGCAGGTGAGAGGTTTTTATTCATCAAAGAAGATTTCTCTCCCTGTAGCCTATTCAAGAGAGTTCATTCCTGCTAATTTAAGTCACATTCCGACCCCAAAAACTGCAAGAGCATGGCCACATCTAGAGCATCTTGCAGAGGAGATTGCTCCACTGATCGAGTGTGATGTAGGGCTACTCATCGGTTACAACTGTCCACAGGCTTTGTTACCCCGAGAAGTGGTGCCAGGTAAAGATAACGAACCATTTGCTCAAAAAACAGATCTTGGATGGAGCATAGTTGGTTGTGTTAGCCCTTGTATCGATTATGGTGATGCAATTGGAAGTAGCCATAAGATCATCGTGAAGTCAGTGAAACCTCAGCCTCAGACAGCTAAGAACCTCACAAATGAAGTGAAATACATTTGCAGAACTCAAGTTAAGGAGTTCATTTCTCCACCAGATGTGTTGAGGATGCTTGAGTCTGACTTCAGTGAGAGAAGAGTTGAAGATGCAAATTTATCTCAGGAGGATTTGCGGTTCCTGTCTATAATGGAAAAGGGAGTCAAAATTAAAGCAGATGGTCATTGTGAAATGCCACTTCCTTTCAAGAAAGACCGACCAAATCTCCCTGATAACAAAGTATGTGCAGTTCACAGACTCCGATGCTTGAAAAGGAGATTTGAAAAAGATAAACAATACCAAAAAGACTACACAATCTTTATGAGTGAAATCATAACAAATGGAGATGCAGAAAGAGTCCCAGAAGAAGAAATTAACAAAGGTCCTGTGTGGTATATTCCTCATCATGGAGTCTATCACCCACACAAGCCAGGAAAAATACGAGTCGTATTTGACTGCTCTGCAAAGTTCGAAGGTGTGTCATTAAATGACTATCTGCTCACTGGGCCAGAATTGACGAACAGCCTGATAGGTGTTCTCTGCCGTTTTCGTAAAGGACAAGTTGCCATAATGTGCGATATTGAGCGCATGTTCCATCAATTTCATGTTAAAACAGAGGATCAGGACTACTTGAGATTTCTATGGTGGGATGATGGAAACTTTCAGGCTCAACCATCCATCTATCGCATGCGAGTTCATCTATTTGGTGCTACATCATCGCCAGGATGTGCAAACTTTGGGTTGAAGCATGTT
>JBBPBX010051672.1:0-13136 GCA_038048925.1 Garcialebias charrua
GCTGTGTGTGTGGACGTTTTTTCATGAAGACTGGATCTGCAGCAGCAACACGTCTAACGTGAACGCGCTGGAAACTACGTCATCAGAACGTGAACGAGCTGTTACAAAGTACGCTAACCACACAGCTGCATTTAAACAACTTCTACAAAGTGCGCTAACAACACAGCTGCATTTAAACAACTTCATCAGGTAATTTAGATGGGTCCAGATCAATAACACAAACTGTATGAGTTTTTAAAGCTCTGAATCTAAGTCTGAAAGTTTTTAATGCACAGTTGATCCTTGCTATGAGACATCCATCACGTCAACACTTAAGTCAAAAAGTTCAGCTCTTTATGAAAAAACTAAAACTGATGGTCAACAAGTCCTGGAGCTGATTTAAACCCTGCCCTGATGATGAGTGAGATATTCAACCGTTCAAGAGGTATTGTTATTTTATTATAATTATTATTTATAATTTATTATTATTTAAAATTATAATCTTATTAACTTATTTTTTTACCTCTGTGTTTTATTTCCAGTATTTCCAGTTACAGAGGTAGCTGCTCTCCTTCCACTTCAGGGAAATCCACCAGAGATCACCTGCTGCAGCTAAGAAGTGTGTGATGACTGAATTGAACTCTGGAACTGTTCCAGGACCAGTCCCACCAAGAAGAGGTTGTGAGTAATGAGGACAAATACAGCCACACTGGTGCTACTGGACAAAAACTTTATTAGTTAAGATTGTAAACAGTCTGTTGCTGCTTATTGTTCTGGTTCTGACTGTTATTGTATTCATTAAGATTTTTATTATTTTTAATATAATTTATTTATTGTAGAGTGCTGTTTATTTAAAATATCATCCAAATGGGTCACTTTTATTTATTACTACAATACAATACAAACATATTTTTGGCATATTTTCAAAATAAACATTTTGTAAGTCTTTACTTTGTCTTTTTTTTTTTGTACCGAAAATAAACCGAAAATAAACCGAACCGAGCCCTCCTTGTAATTGAACCGAACCGAAATGTGATTTTAGCGTACCGTTACACCCCTACCAAACAGTAATGCTTTGCAAAAGTGTTTATTGAGCTCCATTTCGCCGTAGCACAAATGTCTGCAACTGGTACACCCTTGAACAGTGACCACGAAGTGGACAAGCCTCGAGTAGAGTGAGCGTGCACTCCAGAGGACACCTGTTGACCTTTGCTACTGTACGCCCTTTTTATGGCCTCAGTCACCCAGTGTGAGAGGCATTGCTTTGAGAGGGCCTTTCCGGTAGCAGGTGCTGCAAAGCACACAAACAGTTGATTTGTTTTTCTCTATTCGGCTTTTCTCTGCATGTAAGTGCCCAAAGCTCTCACAGGGCAAATTGCCTTCAGCCTTTCCTGTTCTTCGGTGAGGACAGGAGCAGGTGGAAAAGAGGAGAGATCAAAGTCCAGACGTCTAGGGTTTAAGTCAAGACCAGAGTCAGTCAGAGAGTCTTTATTGTCATTTGCACCGCATGTGGTACATGTGATGAAAATGAGATTATGTACACGGGGTCCCAGTTACATCCAACAACAAATGCAATAGAAAAACAGTAATAACATCTAGAATTAACTAAGAAAAACATCAACTAGTAATACACTAAGCCTAATATAGTGGGAATAAACAGCAGCACAAACATGAGTTTGTATGAGCAGATGGTCACAGATGAACACAGATAAACACAGCAACAAGAAAACAGATCAGCATGATATGATATTTTGCAGTGTTTATTTTTTATTTTATTTTAATTTATTCATGAGTCTAACAGCCTCAGGGTAGAAGCTGTTCCTCAGTCTAGTGGTTCTACACTTGATGCTCCTCAACCTCCGTCCTGAGGGGAGTGGGGCAAAGAGTGAGTGTGCTGGATGAGTGAGGTCTTTCATGATGCAGGTGGCTCTTTTCCTGCATCTGGAGGTGTAAATGTCTGTGATTGTGGGGAGACTGACTCCAACAGACTTCTGTGCAGCCTTCACCACTCTCTGTAGAGCTTTCCTCTCTTCAACTGTGCAGCCTCCATGCCACACGTTGATGCTGGAGCACAGGATGCTCTCCACTGCACACCTGTAGAACGAGGTGAGAACTGGGCTGCTCAGACCAGCACATCTCAGCCGTCTGAGGAAGTAGAGTCTCTAGCCGCTTACGCATTGGCCGGCCCTCCCCGGCTCTCCCAGCTTCTAACCCGGGTTCGGCGTCTTCGCATTTACCTTTTCCGCCCGGGATCCACCCTTGTTCTGGAACCATCTTCACCGTGGTTCTTATCGGGCCGAGCCCGACAGGGCTAGTTTCAGCTCTCATTTGATTCGTTGTTTGCAGCAGGGGCGGGACTCATTCAAACAACCTCAGCGCGAGGGTTGAATTTCATTCAAATTTAACTACAGAAACGAGAAACCCCTAAAACAATTGTTAGCTGAATTAGTGTTTCTGCGTTTAATTTTTGTTAATAACTGATCACAAATCAGCTTATGTTACAACGTAAATAACACGAAGCGCACACCCATTTCCGCCTTTCAGCGCGACCTGAATGTCATTAAACAGCATTAAACAATAACTAATATTGTCTAACTGTTGCGCGCAGCCAGGGTTTTAAAATATAACGAATAATCTCTAACTTTTACGTGCAGCTAAAATGTCAGGAGGAGTGATTGCTATATGGGCAAGTTAGACACCTGAAAAATCAGTCTGTTCGGATAGCACAACGAGTAAATGCGTTAACGTTTTGACCGGGAGAAGTGGGTTCGCTTCCAGCCTGGGACAAAGTTATTTTACTTTTTTTTTCTCTTTATTCACATTTTCTTTTAAATAAAAAGGAGTTTGTTTGCAAACTCCTTTTTATTTAAAAGAAAATGTGAATAAAAAGAAAAAAAAAGTAAAATAACTTTGTCCCAGGCTGGAAGCGAACCCACTTCTCCCGGTCAAAACGTTAACGCATTTACTCGTTGTGCTATCCGAACAGACTGAATTTTCAGGTGTCCAACTTGCCCATATAGCAATCACTCCTCCTGACATTTTAGCTGCACGTAAAAGTTAGAGATTATTCGTTATATTTTAAAACCCTGGCTGCGCGCAACAGTTAGACAATATTAGTTATTGTTTAATGCTGTTTAATGACATTCAGGTCGCGCTGAAAGGCGGAAATGGGTGTGCGCTTCGTGTTATTTACGTTGTAACATAAGCTGATTTGTGATCAGTTATTAACAAAAATTAAACGCAGAAACACTAATATATATATATCCAGCTAACAATTTTTTTTTTGCCGAGTCTCCTCTCTTAAAACACGAACACTCCACCCACGTGAAGAGAGCACCCCACCCACTTCCAGAGAACTGCCCACCCACTTCAAGGCGGCTTTGCGGCAAATGCGTAATGAACGCGGGTGGCCCAGAGACACCCAGGGGAGCTCCGGGCCATTGAGGGCTGGCCAATGCGAAAACGGCTTCTGATGACCTTTCTTGATCAGGCTGGTGGTGTTGTTGCTCCAGCTGAGGTTATCATTCATGTGTACACCCAAGTATTTGTAGCTGGAGACCACTTCCACTGCAGACCCACCTATTTTCAGTGGGGCATGGGTGTGTTTGTTCCTTCTGAAGTCCACAATCATCTCCTTTGTCTTCTTCACATTCATGTGAAGATTATTCTCTTTGCACCAGCTCTCCAGATGTTCCACCTCCTGTCTGTAGCTGGACTCATCATTGTTTGTGATGCATCCCACCACCGCTGTATCATCTGCAAACTTAACAATATGACAGCCTGGAAGTGTGGCTGTACAATCATATGTGAGCAGAGTGAACAGAAGGGGGCTCAGCACACATCCCTGAGGAGAGCCAGTGCTGAGGGTTATGGTGGAGGAGGAGAAGTTGTGGATCTTCACGGACTGTGGTCTGTCTGTTAAGAAGTCTAGTACCCAGTTACAAATAGAGGGGCTTAGTCCAAGTGTAGATAGTTTGTCTATCAGAGTTTGGGGGATCATGGTGTTGAAAGCAGATGTGAAGTCCACAAAGAGCAGACGCACGTATGAGTCCTTCTGATCCAGGTGGGTGAGAGCAGTGTGGACCACGGAAGAAATGGCGTCCTCTGTTGATCGGTTCTCACGGTATGCGTATTGATGAGGGTCCTCGTTGATGTTGACGGTTGCCTTGATGTGGGACATGACCAGTTTCTCAAAACATTTAGCGACTATCGGGGTGAGGGCCACTGGTCTATAGTCATTCAGACCAGTCACTGTGGAGCTCTTTGGGACTGGGATGATGGTCGCGGTCTTCAGGCAGGTGGGAACTGACTCCAGTGCAAGTGAGGTGGTGAAGATGTCAGCCAGCACCTCACAGAGCTGGTCCGCACATTCCTTCAGAACTTTCCCTGGGATGTTGTCTGGTCCGGTTGCTTTATGAGGATTAATCTTTCTGAGACTGCCTCTCACTTCTGCTGCGGACACCCTGAGATGCTCTTCATCTGGTGATGAGGTGAGTCTGGTGCTAGCTGGTCTGTTTGGATCATCAAAACGTGCATAAAACTTATTGAGGGCATCAGGCAGAGATGGGTCCCTGGGGCATTGTTTGTTCTTGCCTTTGTAATCTGTTATGCATTTAATACCCTTCCACATGCTCCGTGGGTCTTGTGAGGTGAACTGTCCCTCGATCCTCTGTGCATACGTGGCCTTGGCCTTCTTAATGCCATCCTTCAGTTCTTTCCTGCTCTTTCTCAGCTCCTCTTTATCTCCTGACTTGAATGCAGTATCCCTGGCTGCTAGCAAGGCGTGAACTTCTTTATTTAACCAGGGTTTCCGGTTCGGGTAGGATTTAACATATTTTTTTATGGATACATTTTCAGAGCATGTACTGATGTAGCCCAGGACTGAGGAAGCATACAGTTCCATATCCACTGAACTTCCATCAGTAGCTGCTTCTCTGAAAACAGACCAGTTTGTCTTCTCAAAACAGTCTCTCAACATGGGGGAACTATCTTGAGGCCAGATTCTTATCTCTCTTTGTTCCGGCTTGGAGCGCCTGAGTGGGGGGAGTTCTCTTGGAGCCAGGATCAGAGAGCAGTGATCGGAAGCTCCGAGCGGTGGGCGTGTCTTCGCCGTGTACGCTCCCTTTACATTAGTGAAGACTTGGTCGAGCGTTTTATCTCCTCTCGTAGCTGTGAAGACGTTCTTATTGAAGGCTGGGAGGGAGACTTGAAGATCTACGTGATTCACGTCTCCGCAAACAATGAAGAGCCCCTCAGGATATTTACATTGCAGCGAGGTGAGTAAGTCATGAATTTCTCCCTGGGCGTCATTAGCATTAGCATCAGGGGCTATGTAAATAACGCTGATTAAGATCACTGAATAGTCACGGGGCATATAGTGCGGGCGACACCTTACTGTGATCAACTCCACGGCAGCTGAACAAGCTCTTTTTATCACAGCACAGTTCGTGCACCAGTCTTTGTGTACGTAAATACAAACACCGCCACCTCGTGTTTTCCCCGTAGTCTCGGTGCACCGGTCTGTTCTGAAAAAGAGCCTATTATCCAGCTCGTAAACAGAGTCTGGAGTGTCCTCAGAGATCCACGTTTCTGTCAGGCAGAGCACGGAGCACCTTCTCATCTCCTCCGACGTGGTAACTCTCAAACGAAGTAGATCCATTTTGTTGTCCAGCGAGCGAACGTTAGACAGAAAAAGAGCCGGCATCGGGGATCTACCGGTTTTAGCGTCTGCCCGTAGTCTCGTCATAATTCCTGCTCGGCAGCCCCGCTTCTTTCCTCGTGAGATATATTGGGGATATATGCGGGATTAGGCCTTAAGGTGACCTTTGACTCGTCAGGGGCGAATCTGTTACACATTGGATGTACAGACAAGGCATGGAGATCACCCACGCATTTCGTCGAGCAAAGGGCCATGAGTAGAGCAGTCTTATAAGATAATAAGTCTATCTTAATCTCACTCAGTGGCTCGAATGGGGGATCACAGAGAGCCCCCAAAACCAGACTAAGATCCCAACCAGGGGTCAGGACCCTGCTATGGTTGTCTCAATCTTAGTACACCCTTCATAAATCTTATTATGATTGGATGCGCGCCAGGCATCCTGTTTCCCCAGCCTTCGTGACAGGCTGAAATTGCTGATAGGAACACCTTAATTGTTGAGAAAGAACGACCTTTTTCCAGTAAGTCCTGAAGAAAAGTCAAGAGCTGAGCCAGGTCACATGAATAAGAAATAATATTTCTTTCTGTGCACCAAGCTTCAAAAATACGCAATTTTTGTGCGTAAAGAGACTGTGTTGATACAGCTCGGGCATGTTGAATGGTTTTTATCACATTTTCTGGCAGGCCTGATGCCACCAGTTTGTTCCTTTCTGCCACCAAGATGAAAATTTTCACAGCTCCCAGCCTAAGCGGCGAGACTGGTCCTTCTTGTGACGTTGTGTGTCCCTGAAGAGGAGCAGTTGGTGGAACCAGTTCCCCTCCAAGGGCCCTGGATTCTGTGATCCCCTGAGGGTCAACAATGTCAGGGAGCGGGCCTTTTTGCAAATGTGCTGCCATACTACTCTGATCAAGAGTGTTCGAGGGCCGAGGCAATCTGTTGTCATTATTAGACAAAAGTGGAACAGAATGTCTGTTTTTCCTCTTTTTGTTTGGAGTCATGGGACTGAGGAGCTGTGAGTTTTGTAAACGAGCAAATCTCCTGACCCCAGTCCGTTTCCTTTATGGGTCTGGTTTACTGGTCTCTGGCCTTAAAAGAACGTTGGAGCCAGACAAACTGCCCAGGGTCTGTGTTTCACCCGGTGGGGGGATATCGTTTAAGAGAAGAGCTGAATCAGCACAGTGAGTATGGTCACATGCTGCAGGATCACTGCTTGAACATTGTGTGTCGCCCATCAAAGATAAGGGGACAGCCGCAGCGTGAGAATGTGGGGATGGTCCTTTGTGCTTGGCAGACGTTAAATTGGTGGTGACAGAGAGCTCAGTTCCCTTCGATTAAAAGGAAGAGGAATCTGATTCAGCCCTAGTTTGTTTATACACACAGCCGTTTGCTGGTGAAGATTCTCAGTCGTCCAGGACATGATGAAATCAAAAAAGGCGTTCAATACAGGATCAACTGGACTTTATTTGTTGCAGAAAACGTTTCGACTTCTGTCCAGAAGTCTTTTTCAATTCTGAATGGAAGCTGTGAGAACGAGAAGTTTTATACAGGCTTACAAGTCACGCACCAACATATGAAATTGGAAACTGAAATGACACCACAAATTAACTAACATGCCCATTCTATTTAAATTGACAAAACGACACATCCCAGCTTAACAAAGGGGGGTTTGTAACACATACATGTAAATTGAAAGATCACACCTTAACAGTAGGAGGTTCCCTTGAGGTCTCTGTTAGAAGACACAAAACTGTATGTAAATTGACAAACAACACCTCCCAAACAACAACAGAGGCTAGTAGCCTCTGTTGTTGTTTGGGAGGTGTTGTTTGTCAATTTACATACAGTTTTGTGTCTTCTAACAGAGACCTCAAGGGAACCTCCTACTGTTAAGGTGTGATCTTTCAATTTACATGTATGTGTTACAAACCCCCCTTTGTTAAGCTGGGATGTGTCGTTTTGTCAATTTAAATAGAATGGGCATGTTAGTTAATTTGTGGTGTCATTTCAGTTTCCAATTTCATATGTTGGTGCGTGACTTGTAAGCCTGTATAAAACTTCTCGTTCTCACAGCTTCCATTCAGAATTGAAAAAGACTTCTGGACAGAAGTCGAAACGTTTTCTGCAACAAATAAAGTCCAGTTGATCCTGTATTGAACGCCTTTTTTGATTACACAGCCGTTTGATCACAGTCACCTTTGTGAACGTGTGAAGCTTGTGGTCGCCTATGGGCTTCTGCCGTAGCCCCCCTGACCCTTACTGGGAGCCGTTGAATGGGTGTCCAGGAAAGTGGCTCGTCAGATTCTTTCAACACGCCTCCCTGGGGGCGCAGACATGTCACGTGTTTGCTTGGTTTGTGTATTGTCCACCCCGTGGTTCACAATGGAACTTGGACTGGAGTACATGACCCCCCTCATCTGTCTCTGTGAGGAGTGTGGGGCCTGCTTGCAGGCACCTCTGTGCCTGTCCATTACAGACAGACCCGAGGCACCCTACTGGGGCTTATCGAATAGGCTAACACCCCGTGAGCCGTGAGGGAGGGGGGGAAATGGCTCCCTCTCTTTATGTCGGCTGGCAGGCCAGAGGGACCCGTTCTGCTGAAGTTATAGTGTTTGTTGTTAATGTTTTTTTTGTGAGTCAATAAAACTGAGAGGGGCTGTTTTTTTAGCTTTATTCATGCTTAAGTGTAACGACATGTTTGATTTTATGTCACTCACAGCAGGAAAAACATGATTTGTGCATGTAACAGAGTTACCAGCTTTTTGTACCGTGCTACAAATAAAGTCTGGACATGAAAGGATCATTCCCCGTACCACGTGGGCGGGTGATCGTGTAAAATCAAGACGTGGACCTGGTTCATCAGGCACGCTTTTGTCTGGTGTCCCGGTTCGCAGAGGAGGCCCTGTGTCTGACCGCCTGGTGAGGGACAAACCTGTTTTTGCTCCAAGCATGTTCGGTTCGAGGTGGGCCCGACGGTTGATTCTGCCGATGTTTGTCCTCGTACACGGTCGCTTTTGCGGTGGGGCCCGTGTTGCTGAGCAATGTCGAGACTGCACAGGTCTGCCCCCAGCAGACTCCCTGGGGGGACGAAGCTTCTCCTGGGAATGCCCACCCGGAGAGCTTCAGCCTGTTTGCACCTCTGGTCCAGCTTGGTCTGAATTCGAGCCAGAGCTTTCCCAAACAATCCCGCCGGTTCTATCAAGTGGTGGAGAAAAGGCACCTTTTGTCCCTCGGGGAGATCAGTTAAAGTCATCCACAGATGGTGTATCGCGATGACCACTTCGGCCATGCCTCTGCCTTGAGCAACAGCAACTGTCCCTATCATGCGGAGCACAAAGTCTATTGCCCTGCGGGCTTCATCCAGCAAGTCAACGGCAGCTTGCTTGTCCGTTGTTACATGGAGCTGTTGCAGTTTTTCAGCCAGGTAAGCCTGTATCAACGCGGACGCGTTCATGGCGCGCGCCGCAAGTCCCTGAGCTCTGTAGCATTTTGTCGAGCAGAGAAGCTGAAGCTCAACAGGCTTTGCTGGGGAGAGTTGGTTTTGTCCCGGATGACTTGGGAACCAGGTGAGACGCCAGCGTGTCCTCAATTTGAGGCACGTTGGCTATTCCCGCCTCATACATCCCGTCCACGTCGAGAAACTGCGAGAGTGGTAACAACATGGGAGCTCGGGGCTGAGCCCAGGTGCGAGTCAGCTCTGTGAGGAAGTCCATGAACACGGGCATCATTTGCCTCGTGGCGGCCTGCTGCTTTGAGTAAAAATAGTTTCCTGCCAGCCTTGTGACCTGTTGACGAGGTGGAGGTTCTGGCCATGGGATCTGTAGCGCGTCCGTTGCTTTGTGACACAGGTCAAACAGAGCAGGGATGGAAAAGTCAGTTTCCGAGAGCACAGGTACCGGGGTGCGGGAGAGATCTTCTCCCTGTTCCTCGTATTCGACGTCTGCGTCCTCCGCGGAAAATTCGCCAGAGGCTGAAATCGAGATCTCATCCTCGTTCATCATGCCTCTAGTGTCGAATTCGACTAAGTCCACCATGGGAGCCAGCACGTCAGGGCTGTCACCCCATTCGACTTGTGTGCTGTCATCCAGAGCCATGTTCTCGAGCTCCGGCGTGGGAGTGAGGGGCTCGGTGGTGTCCGGGTCCGTTGGCGCTGCCGCGGTGCCCATGGCCTTGGCGACAAAATCTGCCCGGTGCCTCCTCACCGCCTCCAGCATCTGGCTGCAGTGTGGGCAAGAGTCAGGCGCATCCAGCGCCATTTTTGCGTGTAACATCCCCAAGCAGACGGGACAGGCCTCATGGGTGTCCGTCGCTGCGAGGGAGAAACCGCATCCGCTAGGACAGGCGCGCGAGGTTGGGCTCGTCGTCCTGCTGGTTTTCCTTGGAAGTCTTGTCTTTCGCTTTCCTTTCTCCGGAGGCATGTCCGAGATAAGGCGAGCGAGTCCTTCCAGAATCTTTTTCCTTTTATTTTGAGATGTCTCCTCCGTCGTGTCGCTTTCGCCGGCTAGCCCGCTATGAATTAGCAGGGGTAGCGGTGTGACGCAGTTAGCGCCGTCGAGCGAAGCAGTCTGCGGAGAGAGGAGAAGAAAAAACTTTGGGGTTAAGATAAAATGTGCCGGACTAGCTTTCGCTAGCCCAGTAGTACGCAGGAATAATTCTCCGTACGCTCTGTGTAGGGAGCAAGCTCACCTCTAGTTGAGCGATGAAGCAACAGAGAAGTCCCGCGAAGAGAGGTAGTTCAGGTTTAAGCGAGGTGAAGGGCAATAAGAGAAAGATGGATGGGCGTCAGCGGCTTAAATACCCAGAGGGCGGGGCCTCTGGCGCAACGCTGATGCCCTTGCCGTAAAGGCGTGAATGTATTCCTTCAGGTAATCGCGCGGGGGCGTAATTCCCATAGCATATGTTGCACCGAGAGACATGACTGAAAGGGAACAGGTATGTTAATACAGTAATGGTTTCACTAGGACACACATTGGCGAGAAGCATAAATCCCACAAGGCATCGTAATGTTCCAACGGAGAGTAGAGCTCATCTGCAGTCATATGTAGGAGACGATCTTCATTAGTGGGATGGCCTGCAGGTGTTGATGATTAGGCACCATTTTGGATCTGGAGGCTGCAGAAGGCTGTACCCTCAGGTAAGATAACTCTTTGTAACAAAGCCTCAGAACTAGGGCTGGACGATAAGGACCAAAATTAATATCTCAATTTTTTTTTTACAAAAATCGCGATATACGATATATATCTCAGTATTTTTTCTTTCCATAAAGTAATAACAAAAATATATTTGAATCAAAGTTTTTACCCAATTGTCACACAGGCACATTTATTAACAGCTGTAACTGTACAAAATAAATGCGTAAAAAAATTAACTATATACATGTATTAAATAATAATCATCTTCAGCTGGGGGCAGCTGTGGCTGAGAGGCTAATAATAATAATAATAATAATTAATTCAATTTATAACGCACTTTTCATTACTGAAAATCTCAAAGTGCTACACATATATTGAATGCTACACACATTCATAAACCGGTGGCGGCAGACTACCATGCAAGGTGCTTTCCAGTCCTACCGGGAGCAACTCAGGGTTAAGTGTCTTGCCCAAGGACACAACGACACATGGTGCGGGTCCCGAGAGTCGAACCGCCAACTTTCCGATCGGGAGACGACTGCCATTACCACTACACCACGGCCGCCCCAAGGCTAGAGCAGTCGTCCTCCAATAGGAGAGCTGGGGGTTCGATTCCACCAGCAGTCACATGCTGAAGTGTTCCTGGGCAAGACCTTGAACCCCTCATTGCCTCTGTGTGTCCCATCAGTGTATGAATGTGATAAAGCGCTGATAATTCTTTGTAGAGATCTAGTAGAGGGCATGAATGGGGAAATGAGGGCACAGATTGTGTTGTAAAGAGCTTTGAGTGTCTTGATAAGATAGAAAGGTGTTTTATAAGTACAGTATACTGTAGTCCATTCAGCTGCGCCTCCTTCACGTTAGTCAGTCTGTGTGAAGCTGCTGTAAAGTGAGCCTCCACTTTGAACCTTGAAGCTACAGCTAGACAACAGACCCGTCTCCTTATATGAAATGGTTTAGAGTTTATTTAGCTGTGCTGTGTGCCTTTTAGAGGAATAGAGAGAAGAAGTGCGACATTAATACATAGTTCCCACACGTTGGGGAGTATTGCGCAATACCGGGTTTTTCGCCACCCGTAAAGGCAGAAATGGCGGACAAACAGACTGAGCTACCACAGCTAAATACATTACTAGCTTCACCAAGGAACAAGAGCAAAATGGCAGTGGTCGGAGTTAAATGAGTTTGAGAAAGAAATCATGGCAGACGAATCGGACAACTTGTCACAAAGTAGTTACTCTGATATCATTAATTATTTAATTACTACGAGGAGCGCACACCGGCTTCACAGCGCAGAGCTTCACAGCTTTAAATCCAAAAAAGATGTGTAAACTGTCTCAATCATATCTAACCAGCTAAATAAAGGTTTAACTAAAATAACACACAGCCAGCACAAACAGTCCAAGCTGAACACGGACCAGAACCAGCACTTTGAGTGTTACCGTGTTGGAAGAGTTAGCATGTCGCGTTAGCATCCGTCGCACGGAGGCTCGCGTCGAGCTCAGGTCGGATGGCGTGGATCCGTCGCGGCCGCGGGGGCACGTCCCATGGGACCGACGCGTCGCCCGCACGACTTGGCTCCCGTCCTCCTTCCCCCACTGGGGCGGTCTCCCCGCCGGTCCCGGAGGACCGGCGAGACCGTGAGGAGGCCGTTGTCGCGTTAGCGAGATGCTAAGCTAACCACATCAAGACGGTGTTGCTAAATAATGAAAAAAAAAAAAACAGCTCTAACACACAGACAGTTGTACTCTAACATTGTTCTGACATAGTTTCACAAAATGATTTATGTAGAATATTTTGTTTACCGGCCAAAAGGACGACGTCTTCCAGAGCAGATCCTTCCGAGCAGTCAGAGAGCGATGGAGCTGCTGTGAGCTTCTCCGATGAGATAAATCCTTCACGTTTACTTTTTTTTTTGATTAAGTGAAACCTGCGCGTTGCCCAAACGTCTACCCGACTGGAACACCCACTGACCCAACACAAAGTAACCATTGCAATTAATTAGAAATTAACAAAAAAAAAACAATGTGAAAACTGGACATCCATTAGACTGCGCTCTAACTGCTGCTCTGCCTTCCTGTATCAGGGTCAAACCGGAATTTCCACAGATGTGATGTCACATGGGAACTATGTATAAAGCAGCAGTTTATCGTATCGCTGAAGATACGGTCCTTAGCAGATAACAGACGTCTTGTTGGCATCAGGCGGCCTCCTCCGTCTGTTCATGGAGGCTGCCTGTGAGCTCCTGTCTGCATATGACTGCCTGGTTAGCTTGGCACTCACCAACCTCTCTTATGGAGTGGGGATTTTTTTTAAGCGTAGAAGAGAAAATGCTGTTGGAAGCTTGTAAGTGGCTGTTGTGTTTAAAATTAGT
>JBBPBX010051672.1:14170-24495 GCA_038048925.1 Garcialebias charrua
GACAAAAAGAGGGCCATGTGCACAAAGAATTTATCACCCTGCAGCTCCCAAACAAATACCCCTTAATTATAACCAATTGGCCCTTCTTCCCCACCAACCGCTGACTGCGACACATGAAAGCACTGGAAATTGTAAGAGTTGCTTATGTGAATGGTGGGGGGAAGGAGTGTAAAAAAAAAATGGACGCCTCTTATTGAAAACAACTACTTCCTTCCACTTTGTGTAGCTGCATCGACCATGCAGGAAAAGGAAAAATAATCTCCATTTGGCACTGATTAAGGAAGACGCAGATTGGAAGGATGGGGGGGAGCGTTTGACTCGGGGACCACAGGGGCTCCACACATGTATCCAAAGCCACGACACTGTAGCCCCCCTTTAATTTAGATGTCTAAGAATTTGCTGTATGTGTCGCCTCATGCCAGGAAGTCTCAGCCTCATCGTAAGTAAAATGGCACAAGGCAGAGCGCGGCTCCCATTTGTAAGCCATTAAAATATTTCCTCTGTGACATATTAATTAGAGTTTTGTTTAAAAATTTTTGCATGTATGTGAAGGAAGCTGAAGTTCTGCGTGCTTGATGACAAGCAGCAACATTAGTTGTTCTAAAGTGAGACAAGATAGAAAAGCAACAGTTTATCCATCTGTAACAAATCAGCTTACCGTAAAATATCTTAACGGTACGTCTAGGAAAATAAGAGTTTACTGGTGAAATTTACTGAGAAAAAAAAAGATTTCAGACAAACTGCTGAAACTGAAGATCATGCATAGAATATTAATTTAGTCAGCTGGAAAGTGTAAACAAGATTTAAGTATTAAACAAATATTATTTTCCAACTTTTGGTTATAATATCGATTAGGGGCTCATCGGCTAATTTCGGCACTGCTTCACAATAAAAAACCCTTTATAAAGGAGTTAGTAATGCTTTGTGAATGGCTTATTCATGAATTTGTTAAAGTATTAACACCACTACATTAAAGCAGGGTCACTATTAGGAATAATTAAGTGTATTAATAAAGAGCCCTTATTGTTGAAATGGTACACAAATTTAACATAAGACAACATTTTCCCATTCTCTGTGCTAAGTTGGACTTTTGATTACCGATTTAAATAATTAATTAAACAAAGTGTAATCAAGATTTAAGTATTAAACAAATATTATTTTCCAACTTTTGGTTATAATATCGATTCGGGGCTCATCGGCTAATTTCGGCACTGCTTCACAATAAAAGCCCCTTTATAAATGAGTTAGCAATGCTTTGTGAATGGCTTATTCATACATTTGTTAAAGTATTAACACCGCTCAAACATTAAAGCAGGGTCACTATTAGGAATAATTAAGTGTATTAATAAAGAACCCTTATTGTTGAAATGGTATACAAATTTAACATAAGACAACATTTTCCCATTCTCTGTGCTAAGTTGGACTTTTGATTACCAATTTAAATAATTAATTAAACATTTTTAATATTTATGACTCATCAGTCTTTTATTTTATTTTTAAAAACTCCTCTTGCTACAAATAATAAGTATTTTCTTGGCTACTTTATTTCTACAGCATGCTTTAAAAAATGTGCAACCTTTTTATGATTAAGAAGTCTAAACTGTGTCTTCATCTGTAAGATGCTGCAACTAATCTCATAACAACTTCACAGAGTTATTCATTTTGTTCTGTTACTTGAATATTATTTTTGTTTGAACTAATTGTTTGAAAAAAGGGGCAGATATAATAAGATTTTTTCTTCTTTCTGCTACCTTTCATTTTTATATTTTGTATGTTATCATTTATGGGATTGTTTTGTATTGTATTTTAAAATGAACCAATTTATAAATAAATAAAATAAATAAACACCCATCTGCTCACAACAGACTCATGTTCAGACTGCTGTTAAATATATTATATTAATATATTATATATAATGTATTATACTATTATTGTTATTGTTTAGCAATCATATACCATATTTTCGGTGTATAAGTTGCATCTTTTTGCATAAATTTGCAAGTCCTGCGACTTATAAACTGAAACGACTAATATATGTTTTTCCCCATACAGTATTTATAAACCAATTTCTGAATGACATTTGTTGTTCATTCATAGACATGAGCCAGTAAACATTACCAGTTGCAGCTCCTAGAGGGCCCTCTAGACTTTTATATGTTGTTCTTCTACCCCGCTACCGCCGCCATACACCGAAGCAACTTGTACGTGGAAAATATGGTATCTTAGGTCCTTGTATTCCGTTTCTTCTTATATTTTATATTTTTTGCTATTTTTGGGTGAAACTGAGACCTTGACTACACAATTTCATTCCACCTCATGTACCACATGTGATGCGGATGACAATAAAAGCCTTGAATCTTGAACCTAAATTATAAATATTCAGTTTATTTATTTATTTTATTTTTGATTTCATTTATTTACACAAATATAAAAAGGTTCAAGTAGATAATAAATGCTGAAAAGCACATTGAGCTAAAGTTCATGAACTATAGTTAAAATTAGTGTTTTGAATTTGAAATGGACAGTAATTAAAGCATAAAGAAAAGCACCACATTTCAACAATACTGTAGTTCTAACCTATTGTAGAATTTTTTTCTCAAAGTCATAATAATGAGATTTTGTTAAAGTTATTGTTGTGAAACAGTGTTTAATATGAATTCATTACTCTTTGCATGATGACTGTTTCTTTCCCAAAGTGGCAGAAATGGGCTTCCGTACCATAGCTACATTTGGCACAAATATTAAACCACAAGTTCAGCTGTGAACACATGTGCAGCTGATTTCTGCTCCAACTGCAAAACAACCTCATAAAATAATTAACAATTGCAGAAAGCCAAGATCTGAAAAAAAAAAGTTGAAATACCCAAAGCTTGACTTGAACCCAGGTTTCCAGGTTTTACTGAGCCAAACAACAAAAGCATGCACCTGGTCGGTTCAGAGGCAGATTTTCCTGCTGCTGTGTGAGAGCTCTGGTCCTATACGCTGCAAACAAGTGAGCTGATTCATGTGTTGAACTGTGTTTGATTTATTTATAGTTTAATTGATTTTATTAACTCACAGGCTGGACATTGTTTAAGACACCGCAGTTAGATGACTAATTTATGCATAATTATTTTGTTATTCTTCTTTGCTTGGTTGCAAGTTGTCATAAAAGTGACAATTTGTTAATTTTTAACAGAAATGTAAGCTTTACAGAGATTATATGACAAGTGGGTTTGTTTAACCACAAGCCAACTTAATTTTTTTAACCATTTTGGGGTTATTTAGGATTAAAAAAATGAAATAAACGATAGAAAATGTAAATACAGTAAATGTATTTACACAGAGCTTTGACAGTAAATACTGACTGGACTGATGGATGCTCTTGTGGTCAGCTGCATGCAAAGACAGAAATAACAACAATTAAATGTCCATCGGTCCTGATTCACTTGTCCTTCTCTCCGTTATGACCTGCAGCCTGATGCCCTCACACAAACGTTACAAAATCCTCCCAACGTGTGCATTCAGAAAATCCATCTGTAATGGCCTTCATGTCTGTCTATACTTATTTATAGAGCTCCCATTTTGCTTTATTTTTAGCTTTGTGTGTTACTACAGTACAAAGTAGTAAAGCGTTCGTGGTTTGTCAATATAAATAAATAGCAGATAGTAAAATTTAATTTTTGTTTGATTAAGATAACATTCAGTTTATTAAAATAACCAATATAATAACCATAATGATAAACAAAATCATCTCAGGGTGATAAAATGCAAACTATACTGTATTTTTAGGATTATAAGGCGCATTAAGTGAAAGAAAACAGATAAGTCCAACTTTGTTCATCTCATTCACTTAACTCAAGATTATTCAGTTGTACCACATAAAATCAGTTTGAAGTGATTAAGCACAACTAGACTTAACAAGGCGCATCAGATTACTGTATAAGGCTCAGTGTTGATTTCTGAGAAAATTAAAGGACAACACCCACCATGACAGTAACAATTCACCATATTGGACAATTACTGTAATTTAATATGATGTCTATTTTCATTTTTGCATTTGGGCCAGGCGAGGGTTAAAAAAAAAACAGTCCCGAATGAATCCGGAAACCCGGCCGAAGAGTGCCGAAGTGTGAAGTGACTTCAGTTACGTCTCCACCCAGAAGGCAGGAGTGAGTTTCCATGGAGGTTTATGAGAGTGGGAGTTAAAACTGCATATTTCCTGGTGCATTTGTGTGTACAGATGGACCAGCGCTCTGTTTTTATTTATTATTTATTTTATAACACCGCTGCGGACCGTTGCTGCTCTCACTCCTCTGCCCAGAGGAGCAAGCCGCGCGTCTCTGGCTCCTCGTTCCGCTGGTCACCTTTGAAGTTCCGAATTCGTGCCGACTCAGGGCTCTGCTCCGTCCCAGCCTTGTTGCGGGGAGCACGGGGGAGCATGCGCGCAGAGCTCCGCTGCGCGGCTGCCTTTCTGTACTCCCGACCTGTCTGGTCACGGGGGGAGAGAATAAAAAGCCTATGCGGAAATTAATGAATTTGTCGCGATCAAGCGAATTAAACTAGTATGTCTACGTGGATGCTCGCTCAGAATATGATAGACATCAGTGAGCGACAGCAGGATTAATCAACAGGCAGCTTTAGGGAATATTTAAAAATGCTTCGCTTTTTTTTTTCCTCGCTCGGAGCAGCGGTCATGGAAGTTGATGAATGCTTATTATAACTCCGCCTGTAACTCCAAGGCGGTCACTTTCGTGATGTGAATGCCCATATATGGAGAGGATCAGATTTTTCCCGGAGCTTCTGCTAAAATCTGCTATAAATCATGAAATAACACATTTAGCGTTATTTCTCTACAATATAAATAAACGCTCCTGTATTATTTTTAAATAAACTAATAAATATTAATGGCGATGCAATTTGAAAACATGGTGGGTGTTGTCCTTTAAAGGATTTGAAGTGCACCTTATAGTCCCAAAAATACGGTAATTTAATTCCAGTCCTTTTAGACACAAATGAATTCAAATAAATTGTCAAGTTGTATTTGTATTATGCTCATTTGTCGAAAATGGTAGAAGAAACTAACTATAATTATTTGTCTTTTATTACTTTATTTTATTTGTTTTTTATGGATTTTTTATGTGTATTTTTATGGACATTTTTTGTGTCTGAAATAAAGTTTGATTGATTGATTGATTGATTGATTGATATGGTAATCAACCACCTATCCATTCATTTTCTTTACCTGCTTGTTGCGGGGGAGCTGGGGCCTCATGTATCAACCGTGCGTGCGCACAAAAACCTTACGTACGGCACCATCCACGCAAAACCCCGTATGTATCAAAACTGAACTGAACGTGAATATGTGCGCATCCAAGTACATTTCCACGCCAGCTCCCGAGCAGGCGTACGCACGTTTCTGTGGTTCTTGTTCCTTTGGCGACACTTACAGGTGATTCAGAGAAACTGAAGCCCCACAGTCTGTGGTTGACTTTAAGAGCGGCTTGAAGACCTTTCTTTTCAACCGAGCATACTATACTCCTCATGATTCTACTTTTGATCTTAGCTGATACTGTTGTTGATTGTAATTGTTTTATTATTTGTTTTATTGACATTCAATTATGTTGCACCTTGTAGCACTTTGAGATTTTCATTAATGAAAAGTGCGTTATAAATTGAATTCATTATTATTATTATTATTATTATTATTATTATTATTATTATTATTATTATTATTATTATTATTATTATTATTAACTGTTCATGATGTGAAAATGATTAATATTCCCACCAAACACACATGATAACAATTATTACATCCACATGGACGCAAATAAAGGACGCGCAAAGTTGTGCAACAAATACATTTAACAGGAACGGATTCAGCCTTACTGGAGATAGTGTAACACGCAGAGCATTTATTTATAAACAGATATAATTTTCTGATCTATGATATGGCTTATCAGCCGTTTTCAGGAATAATCCTTTTTCATTTTGGCACTGCGCTCTGGAGCACAACGCAGGAACCGTGCACAACGCGTGCAGAAGCAGCGACCAAACTGTTCCCGAGCTTTCCAGAGGGAGCTGGCAGGTCGATCGGGACTGTGCCATTCCAGTCCACACAAAGCCGGATCATGTCCAATAGAATGGTCTCATCTATATGATTCCAAAGGCTGAGTGGTCGCGCTTTGGAGCGCGCGCGCACCCTCACACGGCAGCTGGAGGTGATTCATAATCTGCGTTTATTGTAGATTTCTCCAAAATGACACGTGAAAGTACACCATATATAACTTGTTGGAGAGTAACAGCTTCACAGACAAACAGATTGCGCACAAGGCTGTGGCGCGCGCTGCGCGCAGCGTTTGGAGACTCCAACATCACGTCATGTCATGAAAACTCTCCACTGAGACGCACAGACCCGTTTCTTCATGTCATCTATTAAATAAACAAAGATCTATGTTCAACCAAACATCCAAGTTCCTCTGTGTTTACAGTAATTATGGTAATAAACTCGTGCGCAAAGTTAATATTTTCACTCAGAATGAATGGATGAGCCGGTTGCGCACCAAAGCAGGGTGCGCGCACACACAAATACCGACACACAATCACTCGTTCTTTGCGTGATGAACACATTTTATTACTATTCTTACTTAGGATTTTTTCCTCACTCATATTATATTAAATTCATTATTTTCCTGAATCTAGAAATGATTTCTGATCGCGCAGGGATCAAACAAACATGTCCTTCACACATGCAGGAAGTAATTTGCATCTGTTTAACATATGTAAATGAAGGCGTGTCAGGGGAGGTGTCTCACGTGCGCTCAGTTCCACGTTGATTGTGATGTACAAAAGGAATGTGCGTGGATTCCGGTGTACGCACAGTTTGATACATCTGGATTTTTTTGTGCGTACACACTTTTCTGGATTTGACTGTACGTCACTTTTCAGTAGGAAATCCACGCAAGTCTTTGTACATGAGGCCCCTGGTGTCTACGGATGTCCACAACAAGAAAAATGACATTTTTAGACAAATACTGACAAAGGTTCTGAATTTCCTTATTATTATTATTTTTTTTATTATTATTATGTGACTGTGACAGAGCTAGTTTTAGTTGTGTATTTTAACAGTTTACTCATTATGCTGTAAAATTTGTGCTTATGCAGAGATGTCAAGTCTAAGTTCAAAATGTCATGGCTTTTCCATTAAAGTAGCCAACAAAACAGAATTTGTTGAGAAAAGATATCATAAAAAAATAAAAAATAAACATTTAGTAGTGAATACGGTAATGTATTTTTCCTTCCCGAGAATGCCACCAATGGGACAATTCCTGAATGAAACTTCTTAGTTTTGCATAGCGATCACATTAATTATGGTATAAATTGCATTTTACCTTGTCCTGTTATCATTTTTATAATTTATTAATGATAGTACAACTTTTATTCTTTTATTTCAGTTACTTATCATTTACAAAAGAGGAACAAGCCGCTATAAGAGCTAAAACTGAAATGTATAATAAGCCTTACAACAAACTGCTTAAAGAGGAACAATGTCACTTTAGTTAGTTAGTTAGATAGTTAGTTAGATTTGTGAACCTCTGAATTGTTTACAGTCTCAGATACACACAGCACTGCCGTATCTTCTCCCTGTCCATGCAGGATATCTTTCCATCTTGGCCCGCTGGAAGAATTATGGCTCTAATAACTTTCATTTGAGGCCCCTGCAGCATCAGTAAAATGTTTACTACAAGAACACAGATTAGTCCTTTGGTGAGGCTGTGCCTTCAGTGCTCAGCCTTTGACTCAATTCACTGTGTATAAATATATCCATTTCATTATGGGAGTCCGGTCAAATATTTGTTTCAGCGGTTTTCCCCCCATATAATGTAAATTGCTGCAAGCTGTTGCACTTGGAAAATGTTTTCTCATAATGCTTTTCTGCCTTCACATAAATCACAGCTAAATGTTGCATTCAAATGACTACAGACAGGCAATTTATTCTTGGCCTCCCCCCCTTCCCCTCAGGGTAGGATTGTGGCAAGCGGGTCGCTTCGGTTTTTAACAGCGACTGTCATTATTTGTTGACAGTTGTTCATCATCCTCTCAACATTTATTGTTTCCCTGAGTGTGCTTCTTTGTTTCCTCGGTAGTTCTGACTGCTGTCACATGAGGTGAGAGGTGAAAAGATGTTAAGAATTAGGACATGATGAGACACTTTGTTGCACAAGGAGGTTAAAGAGGATACCCATGCTGAGCTTGTACAGATGACTGTTGCTCAAAGATAAGCCCATATAAAGATTTTCAATGACAGTTTATTGTTCACATGCTGGGCTGCTTAACAAGAACCAGAGACCCGTCCCACAAAGACAATAACATTTTCATTTTCTTCATGACGGACAGTAAGGACACATCATTTGGTTAAATCTGTCTTTCTCCTCATATTTATAACCTTTTTAGCAATTAGAAAAAAATCAGGGTTTATAACAAAATCTTACAAATGCACAACAAAATCCTTTAAAAAAATATATATACACACTCTATATTTATACTGAATATATTTTTTTTCATTCAACCTTTATTTAAACAGATGTCACATTGAGCCTCGAAGACTCATTTACAAGTGAGATCATACAGACTCATGTTCGTGCTGCTGTTTGTAATGATGTTTTTCTATTACATTAGTGCTTAGTGTATTTTTAGTTGATGTTTTTCTTAGTTATATCCTAGATGTCATTACTGTTTTTCTCTTACATTTTGTTGTTGGATGTAACTGGGACCATAATCTCGTTTCATTACATGTACCGGTACCACATGCGGTGCAAATGACAATAAAGATTCTCTGACTCTCTCTGATTCTGATCTGTTGGGCAGACAATAAGGCCCTATTTACATGGACACTGTGTGGGGGAAACGGAACTTATGGGCATGTTAATTAGGTCAAAAGTTTTGCGTTGACACAGGCGAATCCTGTGGATACGACTCTCTCCCCCCCCACCCCCCGTCCTCATGATTTCACTGTAGTTACCATGCTGGGCCATTAGATGGCGCTGTGATTTTTGGAACCTTCACTACTGCGCATGCGTTCTGCCTGTAAACAGAGCAGACGAGGCAGCCTGTTTTCCTCTCTGGCTAAAAGTTCAGCTAACTACAAGTTGTTGTCAACAAGTTAACAACAAGTTAAAGCTGGAATTTGGATAAGAATCAACAGATTTGACACCAAGTGGGACCGCTTCATCTAACAAGCTCCACACCAGATGCTGACTGGACCAGAACCGAGTGACGATGTTGGACTTTAGTCCGTGAGAATCAGCTGATTTCCAGCAGCGCTACAAGGTAAACAATGTTCTTAATAATGTTTCCTTGTGTTTAGTTCGATCACAGAACAACCAACTGAGGTTTTATTTTTATTTTTTTCCTGCGAGGTCGAAGCTGTCGTTCCACGAAGCGGACCGGCGGTTCGGATCTGGGTCCAGTTTCCACCAGGATGAAAACAACAGAGTCCAGTTCATTAAAGTTCGGTTAACGTGTTTTTAAAAGTGTTCAATTTAATTCTCAGTGTTTGTGACATGAGTTTGTGGTGTTGAATAAATAAATAAATTAAAAATCAACCTGGTGTCTTCATTTTCAACATGCAGCATGTTAGGCATGACGTAACGAGTCCAGATAGCTTCATTTAGCTCAGATAAATGTAAATATCTCCCACGCTAACATAAATACTGTTTATTATTGTTAAACTGTTAATATATAGCACATTTAGTATGTTATAGTGCAGCGTGACACGTGAAATGTCCGACTGCCTCGTTAACAGACAACTGGATCCAGGCAGCTGGCTCTCTTCCAACACAGATGCAGGTAAGGTGTAGAATAATTAAATATGAGAATCAAAATATATTCCATCAGCTATAGTTCAGAAAGTGGTGCGTGTGTCCACTGTCCAGTCCACCGCCATTGTTAAAATGCCGGCTGTCTGCGCGTGCGTGCTGCGTGCATGTGTTCAAACAAAAGCTCCGCGGGAGATGTTTACATTATCAACGGGGGGTCTGCGAAAAAGTTCCACTTTGAGAGCAGGATCAGAAAAGTATCGGAGTCAAGGAGGGGGGCCAGCTGCGTCGTGTAGGCGATAAGCAAAGACGCAAAGAGAAAGTAGCGGTTACACTCAAAATACGCGCCGTGTAAACTGGCCCTAAAAGTGGTGAAAAATGACACATAGGGTTTGGAGACAAAAAAAATTCCGAACACATTTTTGACCTTCAAACAGAGGTAATGAAAAAAAGTCTTGCACACAAGCACATAATGACGCCGACATTACGCAGAGGGCAGGGGGGACTCAAAGGCAGTTGAGCAGC
>JBBPBX010051673.1:0-13473 GCA_038048925.1 Garcialebias charrua
TTTTCATATTTTAGCAGAACTTTGCGAAGTTTGTCCCTGTCTTCATCAGTTTCCAAGGCGTCGGCCTGAGCGACCACCTGGTCTATCTGTGAAGCAAATGAGAGCGGTTCTTGTTCTCTGGGGAGCTCCAGTGAGTCCCCTTCAGTGTCATAAAACCTGTCAACAGGTAGTGCACTGTAAGTTTGAGGGCCTAGACTTTCTCCTTGGTTGAAACCGAACCTGTGGACAATGTCCCGGTCGGACTCAGTGGGGGAGAAAAGAGCTATGGCCTGTGTTGGTTTTGTGAACAAGACTCGCCCCGAATGATGACTTGGGATCAAGTTTTCTGGGAGTCCTCCCAGAAATGGAATGCTTAGTTCAAAATCATGAAAATCAGTAGAGATCAACCATCCTAGCTGTGAGCGCTTTGGGATCAGTACCTCTTCTGTGCTCGTGTTACACACAGCGACAGTCGTGGTTCTGCCGTCGAGGGTCACTTGGCATGTGGCCTCCATGGACAGTCCTAAGTTGAAAAACATAGGAGATGGTTGAAAGCATGCCTGTTTTGTTCTAATAGCCTGTCCTTTCATGATGTGAATCATCACCGGCTTGTTCATAACCTGAGGTGGCACCACAGTGTTATGGCTGTTAGCAACCTGGCAGACCTCTGGAATGGTCTGTCCAGCCTTAAGGTTCTCTGTGGTTAACACAGGAGAGTCCTTCGTGGCTGTATCTAGTGACCACAGTGCATTGTTGTTGACGTCCACTCGGACACCTAATCTTACCAAAATGTCGGAGCCTATGTAGGTTGTATGTGGTAAGTTCGGGACCACGAGGAACGGGTGATCCAGTTCTCGTTGGTTCCAGATTAGTTTAAGGTCAATGATCCCTTTAGCAGTCATTACCTGTTTATCGTTGGGGTCTAACGGGAAGCGGAAAGCCTTTTTGTTCATTCCGAGACCCAACTGTTTCTTAACCAAGGTTCCAAAGAAAGCTTGGCTGATCGCTGATTTCTCCGTCCAAGGGGACAGAACAGCATCATCGGTGTGGGATCCTTGAATCTCAACACCTTTGACTACCTGTGGTAGGTAGTGTTCGGTGAGTGCCAACTGTTTCAGCTCGCAGAGGGGGCTCTCTTGTTGGACCTCTACTGCCTCACCTGTAGTTGGAGGTTCACCCACAGGGATTGTGCTCTCGTCTGAGCATTCCCTTTTGCCTTCCGCGGTACCTGCCGTTAGACGGTCAGTGTTACTCTGTGTAGGCATATCGATCGGCAGTGGTTGACTCACTCTGGTCCACATTGTCTGATCGCCATAATCTATAACCGCGTCGAAGCGGTTTATAAAGTCTTGGCCAACCAAAAATGGGCATGAGTCAACGGTGGACACGTATACCGGGTGGTATAGTGTCGTCTCACCAATCTGCATGTGAACCATTGCTATAGCTGTTAGGGTTGTACTCGTCTCCGAGAGACCCTGCAAAACTATAGCACATTCTCTGAGGGGTATTTCCCTGTCAACACCGCTAGCGGCCAGCCGCAGCTCTTCTAACAGTGTGGGTGACATAACGGATATGTCTGCCCCACCATCCAAGAGGGCCTCTTTTCTGAGGATCCCTTCCAACGTGATGGACAGGTAAGCCTTCTTAGCGGGCCCCTTTCTGATAATGTCACACAGGAACTCACCAGGTTGTCTCCGACGTTTATCACGCCTACCCCTGACTGTGTGACCTTCATTTATCAGTACTGTTAGTGCAGACACACATGGGTCTGACTGTTCAGTTCGTGGCGAGCCACTTTCAACGGTGAGTGAGCTTTCCCCCCCTTTTTCTGACGAGGGGTGCTCAGGCTCCGTAGCAATGAAGTCATGGTTACAGTCAACGTTCTGTTGACTGTCACATTCTGGACTGTCAACGATTCGACTGTCATTACCCTGATTGTCAGCATCCTGGCCACCAATGTCTTGGTGACTGCCAGCAACTGTGGCATTGTTGTTGTTAGAATGTTCAGAGTTACTATCAATGATAGTGCTACACATCACACCGGGTTTGTTCTCATTTTTAGTATTTTCCCACGTGTCGAACATCTGACGTATTTCCTCCTTGACTTCTGGGGACAGAGGGCTACGGCCTTTCCTCCGGGACTTCTGCGATTTTTTGTCTGTCTCGGACTGTTCAGTTTGAGGGGTAGGGGGAGCAGGTCCACGGCGTGGGGGCCCCTTCCGGGCCCAGACTGGCTTCGGGTGTCCCCTCTGGGACCACCCTTGGTTCGGGGGTTCCTGCTGGGACCACCCTTGGTTATATGGGTTACCCTTGTACCCATAATCTTTACTCGTTGGACGCGCACCCCCCTTTTGATCCTTTTGTTCACCCTCCGTGTTTTGCTTGAGCCACCTTGGGTTTTTCCTCAAGCGGACACCCCCACTTTGTGGTTTGTCAGGGTGAAAGGTCTGTTTCTTTTCGCCTGTCGGTGGATAGGGAGCTGGTGCTCGCGTCCCTTCCAGTTCCAGCGATTGGGAGTCGGCTCTCGCACTCGTGAACACCTCTACGGGTGTTCTGCATTCCATGCGGGCCTCGAAAACATTTACGGCGCATTGTTTCATTTCCTTGATGGTCTTGTCTCTGAAATTAGCCATCACTTGAACTGACTCTTTTATATCAGGGTGGAGGTTTTTACCGAAAAGGTATTTAAAACCTACGTCGTCCTCCATGCCCGGTTCATTGCGATTACCAAAGAAAGCCTGGAACATTCTCTGGTAATATGCCTGTGGATGCTCCTTCTTACCTTGCACGACCTTCTCGGCATCAGGGTAGCCACCAGGCCCCATGTTTGGAGTGAACTCTCGTATAAGAGTATCACGCAACAGTTTGTAATCTGTTTTTATGGCGTCCGGTTGGCGAACAATGAAGTTATATACAGGCCAGTCTGCGGTGAGCCTGATCAGCGCAATTTTATCCTCAGCAGTAGCATTTGGAAAATTACCCAGCTGGAAATCAAGAGAGTCTAGGTAGTTCTTTGTATAGATTGAACCCAACGGCCCTGGCTCAAAGCGTTGAATGTATCTAGAAAGCTTCTGGAGTTCAGGTATTGGAATAGAAAGTTTAGCATCATTGCTATTCCCATTTACCTGTGATCCATGTGCAGGTGTTGATGTTGAGGACGCAAGTCCCTGCTCCGACTGGCGGGTCTTAACAGGTACGGTGAGCTGTTCTGCATCACCGCGTGGAGGTGGTGGGGGTGGTGGTGTGATGCCTTGAGAATGCTTTGCCACAACATCCACCCACCTCTCCCTTTCTTTAAAGAGGTTTTCTTTAGTTAAGGTCAGTTCCACCTTACTTTCAGTCAATTCTCTGCGTAAACAATCAACTGCAGTTTGTAGCGCTGTGCACTGTTCACTGAGTTTTCTATTTTCCTCGAATTGAGTGCTCTCTTTTAGTTGTTCTTTTAATTTATCATACTCTATTTTCAACATTGTGCACCGGGTGTGGGCTTCTTCTCTTTTTTCCTTGTTCTCTTGTAGATCTTTAGACATCGATTGTACCTGTTGCTGTAATATTTCATTCTCTCTGATAGACTCGTCATATTTTTGTCCTCTGGACCGAATGTTTTCTTCATATGAATGTGTTTGCAACAGTATTTCATTGTTTAAACGTTCAATCTCTGTATTTGTCGTTTTCTTGTATGACACAAACTCTGAAGTGGTACCTTCGTGTTTAGTTTTCTCATCAGCCAGTTTATTTTTTTCATCAGCCAGTTCATCCTCAAGGTCCCCACTCTTATACAGTTCATGGTCCAGTCTGGTCTTCAACAGAAAGGCCAATTTGACAGTACGGTCGGCGCTGAGCTTTTTTCCACCTTTTTTGATTATGCCTGTTGCTAGACTTTCTAACTCTGTGTCCAGAGTCGGGGTGTCCATTGCTGCTACCTCCTCACCATACTTCACGAGTGTTTTCATTAGCAGTTTTAAGGCATTATCAACACAATCTGTGTCCTCTGACTCAGACTCTGAATCCTCCTGCGCTGGGATTTTCTCCTCAACCGGCGCTGGAGTTTGCTCACCATCAGCATCCTCCAAGGATGAGGATGGAACAACTTCATCTGATTGTTTATCCATATTTGTTTTGAGTCTGTAAAAATCAACAAGCTGGTACATGCAGGTGTTATTCGAAAAAGAAATTCGTTATCAAATTAACCTCACTGTTGTAAACGTACACAGAAAAACGTTAAAAATGCTATTTTTAACCAAAAGTGTACAGTGTATGCCAATGCTGTTTAAAATTTTGAATGTGGAAATGCTCTGCTCTCCATCAACTTTTCTTTTTTATTTAATCTGAAAATTAAATAAAAGATGCTTTTTTGAGTGTTATTTTAAATCTCTTCAGTATTTAAAATGAGCATCAATTGTTCGTCTGTACCTCTGTTTTCAAAAATTCTTTATTTAAAATAAACAGGAGTTTTTGTTTGTGTACAGAACAATTTTAAAGCTGGTAATTTTCACCATAAAAAATGCTGACTTTATGATGTGTTGAGAGAAAACTCATCTATTAACGTCCAGCAGGGGGCAGCGTCGCGTATGTTATCACGAAGCGACTGAGTTTAAATCAGTACATGGAAAGAAAACAACCTATTAGGGTTAGTTTTCAGTAAGAACGTGATAATTGCTCGAACCGCTTTCTTGTCAGAGACAAGTTTATGTTGCTAGACAGTGTTGATGGCTTCAGATGAGTGTTTAAGTGTGTGTTCGTGTGTGAACGAGTGTGAGCCAGCGAGTGTGACCTGTCACTCAAAGTGCGGCACCTGGAAGTGACGACAAAAATGGGCGGGCCAACGCAGCGTGCGTAGCGCGTCACCAGCTTCAGTGCTTGCGAGGCGGAGCTCGCTACAACATACGTGGCGTCAACAAATCAATCACAGCGTCAGTAGTTCATTCTACAAGCATACATGGCGAATGTAGATCCTTACCTTCGACCAATGTCGTGCCGGAAATGACGACAAAGTGGGCTGGTCGCAACGGCGTGCGACGTGATTGACAGCTCACAACAGCGAATCAGCGTTCGCCACAAGAGTGATTGACAGCACACAACAGCGAATCAGCGTTCGCTACAAGAGTGATTGACAGCTCACAGCTCTCGTTTCATCCAATCACAGCTCATAAACAAACGTGTACTAGGACACGTAGCTCTTTAACGTTAGCTTAGCACAACAGAATACAACTTTATAGACTCTTAAAACAACTCAAACGCTACAATTTAACTTCCCAAAATGCTGAAACATGCGGCGCACATCTAGACAGGCCAACTTAGTTACGCTCAGTAACCCAGCACTGCAGCTGTTGAACAACACGGACTCTCACGGAGTCACTCCAGGTCGGTTCCGGTCCACGTTAGAGGAGCAGAAAACTCGGGTCAGAACCCATTAACCGACACGTTCTAACAGTATATGCTGCTTCGACCTTCTTTAAAATGTAAAAATACCACAACAGCAATCTTGTAGATGTTAAATTAGCTTTCAGGCTTCTGACTCGGCGGTCAAACAAAGCTTTGTACAGGAGTCCGCGTGAACTGGACCGAACCAGAACCTCCACAGACTACGGCTGACAAAACTTCACCTGAATGCTTCCAACAGCGCTTGCAGTGTTGAAACGAATAACAATCCCTCAGCCTCAAATGATAAAAACACGCAGAATCTGCCTGCTTTGAACACTTCCAGCCAAAATCATTATCCTCAGAGTTTAAAACTTGGATCCTTTTATGCAAACATGACGTTACAAGTTCATGACTGAGACCACAGATTTATCAATAAACTTTTAGAAGCCGATACGAGGCCACCAGATGTAAAGGGGTTAAAGGGGGGGTCAGTTTAATACTGACCTCCTTTTTACCTTAATTTACTTATTCAGATTGAATAGTAATTTCACGGATTCTCTTCTTTTTCAGTTTATTCAATATTTCTGTGATCTTTATGATGGATAAATAAACAGAGCCATTAAGTGACAATGGACACGTTAACTTAGTTTGATATGTCAAAGAGACACTATCATTTATTTAAAATAAATCAACTAAATTAACACCATTACACTTGATTGACATGATTTCACTTTCTTTCAATTCAAATACGTCAGCACACTTAAATTTAACACAACAGACTTAAATATTGGATGTTAACATATTTAGTCTGTGGGCTCTTTTAGCTTAAAAATATAGTTTCCAGCTTAGGTTGAGAGGGAAAAGAAATAGGAGGAAAGAATTAAGAAGAACATTATCCTGAGCATGAGACCAGAGTGACACTTCCCATCAGACTTCTGCTAAAATCCAGGTACGTTTTGTAAACAGCTCCTTTACCTTTTGACGACAGCCCGGTAAGAGGGAAGACACCAGCCTTCAGATGCACAGAGTCCTTTAGTCCCAGCACGTCCAAAACTGGTTTTAGTTTACGTTTCAACGTCTCCTGGCTTCCGCGTTGGTCATCAGAGAATATGTCAGCTTCAGGCCTCTGACTTCAAGATAAACTTATTCCAGGAGGGAATAAACAAAGTTTTTGAGCTCGGCTTGTTCGAAGTAGACTCATAACAGCCTGTTATCAGTCCTTAGCTGAAGACGCCGGTCGTTAGCTCTTGACCACACGTGTCCAGCTCTTGGGAAAGTTCACATCTCTTTTGAAGTTCCCAGCAACTCACTGAAGCGTTTCAGCACAGCTTAGACTAGTACTTAAGGAAGGACCAGTCGAGGAGTTCATTTGTCTTATCAAACCCAAGGTTAACAAGCAGCAGCAGAGGGAGATTTGTTTAGGAACAGACAGAGAAAGCTGGAGCCTTGTTCAATGAAAAACAACTGATTAAACTGTCTTCTTATTTCTAAACAGAACAGTCGGGTCTCTGTGACCCGATATTTCCCTTTAACACAGCAGTGGACACAGTTTAACTCTCACAGAATAACACAGCTTAAAAGCACCATCATGAGAATGACAAAAGTTATTCTTTTGATCACATTAGGATCAAATCAAAGATAGAAATAGTCTCTTTTGGTGACTATATTTATCAGATTATAGCTAAATGAATGATTTTGTAGTAAATGTCTTGCTTCACTGAGAGGTCAGTAAAGGTCATCACTGGACAGTTCAAAAGTACACAGGTGTCTTAAAAGTGGACAAGGTCATGTCCACTACAACATATACATTTTAAACACAGAAGTTACAGGCAAGCACAAGCGTCTAACCCAGTCTTCCAGCTGTGATTCGACAATGATAAAAAAAACAACCCCACTGTTTCACTCAGCTTGTTCCCAGTAATTTAACATTCCTGTCCAGCCTTCAAAATACATTATAGTGTTTGTTTGTTGTTCTGGTTTGAAACCGTGTTGAGAGGGGGATGCTTTGCAGCTCTCTCAGCACAAGGCCTATTTATGAGCATGTTTCTGTCATATTAATACAAACTCTGAATTTACATTTGTAATTGACAGATCTGTTGACAGTAGTCCCTCACTTATCATGGGGGTTACGTTCCAAACACTCCTGCTATAGGTGAAAATCTGCAAAGTAAGAAGGTTATATTTATTTTAGTGTATATATATATTTTTTTTTCTTCAAATGTGCTGCTGATTATCCATGTTGCTGATCTCATGCTGCTGATTTATTTCATGCTGCTGTATTCATTCATTCGTACTCATCTAATCAGACTCATGTTTGTGCTGCTGTTGTTTGGTGTATTATTTTACACCATTACTGTTTAGCATATTCTTAGTTTATATCTTAGATCTTATTACTGTTTCTTTTACAATTTATATTTTTGCTGTTGTTGGATGTAACTAGGACCCTGTGCACACAATTTCGTTCCACCTCATGCACTACACGTGATGAGAATGACAATAAAGAACCTTGAACTTTGAACCTTGAACATTATACCCGAGTGAGCCGCATGAGCAGCGTGGATTTTTTTATTAAAAATAATCAAACGTGACCCAAACCGAGCCTTTAGTCGCCCTCGGCAATCACTGAGACCACTGGGGAATGTCCTGGTGCTCCCAATGGCCAGTCCGCCCCTCAGCACAATGCTCTGGTTGGTCGCCTTCCATCAATCAGCCAATCATGTGTTGTGTACAATCTTACAATAAAAATCTGCAAAAGAGTGAGTCTGTGAAAGTCAAACCACAAAGTAAGAGACTACTGTGCCAAACATTTGAATTGCTGCTGCAATTACGTGCACTTGCATGTACTTTACTAACCTTTGGATATTACAGATCAGTTGTTTTCATCTAAGACTGGTGGGTCTATTGCAGAGTGCATTAATCACTTTGTGCATTGTGACCTTTCTTTTTAAGCGAGCCTACTCTGCCTCCACATGATTTTATCTTTGATCTTAGTTGATATTATCATTGTTTTTAATTGATTTTATTATTGGTTTTTGTTGTTTTATCATTGATTTTATCACTTGTTTTTCATTTGATCATTGATTTTAGTTGCACTTTGTAGCACTTTGAGATTTTTGTTAATGAAAAGTGCGTTACAAATTAAATTCATTATTATTATTATTATTATTAATCAACCTCATTGTATGTAATAAATTAAACACAACTCTACTGTTTGATGGAGAAAATAATCAAAGTTGTAACAACTATTTTATGCAAAGGTAAATGTAAAAATAAAGTCTGCGCTGTTTAGAGGGTAAAATATCACTCTTGAAAGACTCGTCTTTGAGTTGAGTTTAGCTTGATTCCACCATGAGAATGTATCTCTTTTTCTCCAAACATGGATTGTTCTGACTGCTGTTTACTACAGGCGAGATACTGACAGCTCCACACAACCAGTTAAAATATAGGTGCAAATAGTGGCTGATTTCCCTGCAGTCTGAATCAGGAAGCTGCAAGTCTGAGGTTAGTTATCAGCTTGGAAGTTCATGAACTGACTGGCCAGCTTCACTTCGTCTACCTGCTTGTACTACTTCATTGTACTGTATTCTCAGTAGGTTTAAAGTAGGAGGCCATAAACCAGTCTCCACTGTGCAACCACATACCAGTGGATGCTCCAATGTATCTTTCAGTACTAGCATAACTGCAAATTAATCTAAACCTTTGGCCATCTCTTTGTGACACTCTCTATAGTAAATGATGCTCTATCCCAACTTGGATTACTGAGATGAAAATAGATGAAAATAGATGTAATTTATCTTTTAATTCAGCCTAAAATAGATTCACACTGTCAGCTGTACATTTGACCCTTTTGAAAGTAGCATCTCATCTACAGTATAGGGAGGATTATTGTCGGCTGGTCAACAACTTTAACACAACCATTTATTTTATAAAAGGTGAGATAATTTCTAAATTATTATGTTTATGAATCAAAATGTTTAAAAATGCACTTTTGAAGATTTTTTTTTTTTTTGTTAACGCCTGTATAAAATATAGTACTTCATTTTGCTGGTATTCACACAACACCTTTATTGATATTCAGGGAATACCTCTCAAAGGTTTCCCAATAAGTTTGGAAAGATTATTGCATTAGGATGTTTTTTTTCCCCCTTTCCACAGATTCTTGCTTTTTCACCCTGTAATCAGATCCACTTAAAAATGACATTTTGATTCAGGCCCAAATCTTTTCCTAAATCATCCCACTTTGAATACACCAATCAGCACGCCTTGGTTCAGTACCAACTAATGGGGCTCGGTCAAATTATCTCCAAGGAAATTAGACTTTGAATTGAGAAGAAGAACCAAAAAAACAAACAAATGCTGAATTTTATTTTATTTATTTTTTGACAACGACACTGATTGTGCTAATTTGCGAACTGTAACAATGCCTGTCAAAACCCAGATAACTGAGATTGGAGCTAGCATAAAGGAGCAAATAGTTAGTTTTGTTGGAGCATTCAAGGAGCAATTTGCTGTGACACTTAGAACTGTCTTTCCATTAGCCAAAGAAATGCCCTTCACTGGAACTTTGAAGATAATTAAACACATAATGGATATCACTGTCACTCTCTGACTTGTTTGCTCATTTGTCTGAGTGTGGCTGCTGCAATTGAGACCCTATTAAAAGGGAATAAATCGCCTGGTTACTAAGTCATTTCACCATCTAGGAAACTGTGTGAGTGTGTGTGTGTGTCTGACTATCACGTATTAAGTAGCTTTCTGTATCATGAATAATTGATTCCTTTTCTTCTCCGACAGTCGCTGTTTGGACAACTTGCTAAAATGCCCATTTGACTTGACAAGACAAAACAACAGGGTGTGAGCCTCTATTATTTATTCCTCCAAAGTCTTTTTATAAAATCTGTCATTGCAATTTTGTTGTCTCCCCACTTGTGCGCTATGTCCATCAGGATTTACAATCTCCTTCATCCTGGGTCCTGTCATCACCTCTCAAGCTGTCTGGCCTGCCTCTTTTTTGTCTTCTGTTTTTACAGAGTGGTCATCAGTTGCATTCAGCTTCTTCTCTTCACTCTGTTTTTTGCCCTCCCTCTATTGAGTGGAAGACTATCAACATCATTTCTCCGAAGCTAATGGAAGAAATAAATCTACGGGTCATTCTATAACAAAAACTCTATTTTGCTGCAACTATATCACTGATGTAAGTAGCTGTGTGCAAATGCATTAGTAAACGTTTTTGTATATTTTACAAGGACATATTTTACGACTGCTCTGCTCATTTGTTTAACATATAACTGACAAGGAGACACTTTTCGTACAACGTAATGATCTCGGAGCAAACTTGTAAAACTTTACTACTGCCATTATGTGCACTTAAACAAAGGATGGGGCTGCCGCTTGTAGTTTACACAAGGCGGTTTGATCCGGTTGGAGAAATGCAGTCAGAGTGGGTTCCTAATTGGCTTTCAAATGCAGAGCCACTGTTTGGAAATAATAGTTTGCATTCATTGCTCCACTCGGTCATCAGAATTAATATATGCTAGAATATTTCAGATGATGCCCAGTGTGATTGTGTTATTAAATGTAATTCAGCATTTTGTGAATCTTTGATCATCCGAGGGCAGTTTTACAAAGCAGGGAATTATTTTTTTTTTACTTTGGTGCTGAGAATTAGACGATAAAGTAAAAGCTAATTATGTTTTTGTGCTAATTATAGAGCCTATTTTTTTAATATACAACAGTAATATACCTAAAAACATCACTTTTCAAAATTTTTAAGACCACAAATCTTACTTTAATGCATACAGGAAAATCACTTCTTTTAGGGGAGCTGCGATCAACACGAGCCTTTTGTTCTTCCATCTGAGCAGATCTTCAATAGCAAGATGCATGTCTTTATTGTTTCACAGACTTGTTTATGGTTGAACACTGGCAAAGTATTGGTAATTGTCAAACTTTTATCACGCTTGCAGTTGATAGTATTACAGTAACTATATCAGTTACATCAATATTTGAAGTAATCAATCAGCTCTACAGTAATTATTCTGTCCAATTCTAAAATATATTGTTTGTATGTTACATTGCATATTAATGCTGGATTATAATTTTGGAATACAAGACCCATCAATTTTTCCATCAAAAAACAGGATTGCATTTGCATTTGCGATGAAAAAGAAAGACTTAGGTTTGACATGATTTCATTTGTTCTCCGTACCCTCTTGGTTCGCCACTAAATCTATTTTAATATCCTGTTTTCTTGCCGTGCACCTATCCTTCCATGTTCTTTATGTCAAACATATTATCATAATGACGCCATGAAATGGCCTTGAAATGTTTCAAGTATTTGCTTCCCCTCCTCTTCATCACTTTCATCTCACCTTCTTCTTCAATGCCCAACCCCTTTCTCCATTAGCCCTCTCTCTGGTCTTGGCCCGCTCTGTTTGGATGAACAGCATGAAGCTGCTTTGGCCCCAGTGCGGCTGACTGATTATTGTAATTCATACACTTTAATTAGCTGCACAAACCATTAGCCACAATTAAAATATTACAGGACGTTTGATGACAGGAATCAAACCCAGGATTGGCTTTATCTGCCCAAGGGAGAGAGGAGGAGGAGAGGAAGAGTGGGAGTGTAACTGAAAAGGGGACAGAAGGGCAAACTGTATTCAGATAATAGTAATGTTGTAAATTTAATCTATATTTTTTTCTTTTTTTAACAATGACAGACGAGACAAAAGGTCTGGATTAAAGGGATCACTGAGCAACAATCATCCATCATTATCTTTATCTGTTTCTTCCTTTTTGGGTTCTGCCATCACTGTGTGAGGGGGCAGGGGACACCCTGACAGGTCTCCAGTCCATCACAGGGACACATAGAGACAAATTAGACAAACAACCATTCACTCTCTCACTCACACCTAGAGACAATTTAGAGTTACCAAGCAGTCTAACATGCATGTTGTTGATCTGTGGGAGGAACCCGGAGAAAACACACATGCACAGAGAGAACATGCAAACTCCATGCAGAAAGGCTCCCGGCTGGGATTTGAACTGGTGACCTGCTCACTGAGAGGCAGCAGCTCTACCTAACTGTGCCACCGTGCTGCCCGAGCAACAATCAAGTGATTCAAAACTTGTTTCTAGTTTCATCAGTAAGTTTCTTGCTATCAGTGTATATTCTGCATACTTTGCACTAAATTCAATCAGGAATAGAGCCTTAAGATGGCCGCGCTCAGACCAGCTGCAGCTTCATGGGCTCCTGGTTCATCCCTAGTTTTTAGTAATTTTAATAGTGTTTTTGTACCTGACTCTTAGTTAATTCTAGATGTTATTACTGTTCTTTTTCTTTTACTTTTTTTCTCTTGCATTTGTTGTTGGATGTAACTGGGACCCTGTGTACATAATCTCGTTTTCATCACATGTACCACATGCGGTGCAAATGGCAATAAAGACTCTCTGACTCTGACTCTGACTCTCTGAATGCAACAACTTGTACATTTATTTTTTCAATATGTTTGACTTTAAATACAATTTGCTAAATTTCCTATTAAGTTGCATTTAGATCTTACCAATTCCTTCAAAATGTTTGATTCAACATAATGGCTCGATTAGTGTCTCCTTAATCCACTTTTAACTTTTATAACTCTTTTTTTCTTTTAGGTTTTAGCCACATATGTACTTCTTTTAGCTACCATTCAGCTTCTTTGAGCATTTAGCTACAATTTAGCTCATTTTAGCTTATATTTTCCTAATTTTATTTTCATCACAGATTTATTGGTTCTGACTATTGTTTTGCGTATTTTAGCTTTAGCATTAGTTTTCGCTAATTTTAATATCTGTTAGCTACTCTTTCACAAAATTAAGCTTTGCCGTTTGTTTTAGTGATTGTTTTCTTAAATGTAGCTTTGTCACATGTAAATGCAAATGTATTTGTAATTGTATCTTTTTTGTTTGTGTAATTTTAACTTTTGCATTTAATTGCGCATCTTTGCCCATTTTTCTTCCTTCCGACGACTGTTTCAGCTTCTTCTGCACATTTCAGCCAAGTTATTCAGCCCTCAGCATTCACAATGCACTGTTGCAGAAAATACTATTTTTCTCATCATATTTTGTTTGACTCACACAGTCCAGTGGTAA
>JBBPBX010051674.1:10316-24493 GCA_038048925.1 Garcialebias charrua
ACGCTCTCCCAACTGAGCTATTTCGGCATGTATAACTTTTATCTAAAATTACTTTTGACTGATCCAATATCTGTCATAGCATGGACAATTTCACAAGAGATTATTAACATTTCATTTGATAAAAATTATATCCTTTGAAGAAAAATACAATTCTGGATGTATTAAAGTTCCCAATGTACAGGATAACTGGTTTTTTACAGCTTTAAGGTTTAGCTGATGAACATGTGCACAGAAGTGTTTCAATTGAATTGACTTGTTGTAGATTAAGAATTAAGGCTAGTTTTGTTACAGTTGTAGCATAGTGGTTCCATGGTGTAATGGTTATCACTCTGGACTCTGACTCCTGCGATCTGAGTTCAAATCTCAGTGGGACCTTAAATTTAACAGCTGTGTGATATTGCTTAAGAGAAAATGGACTTAAGAGAAAAAGACAATGATGACAAAGAATGTTTATTCAGCTGTGCTTCTCTGAAAAGTCAGTGGAATTCCTCAGTAGCAGGATTGGGAGGGGGATGAGAGCATCTGGTTTACATAACTTTTCAGGATCAAGGCCAGTCGGGGAGCCGCATGTCAGATAAACTCGATTGTTTTTGGAACAGGCAGAACTTTAATGACATCTACCTTCAGTCTTTGTCGGTCCACTTGCTTCCGAAAATGTCCAAATTAAAATGACCAAACAAATGGAACGTGCCTTAGAAAATCCCCAAGATGTAATCCATTCAGCCAAAAGTCTGGTTTCTCGAGAACCAAGCCATCATGTAAGGCAAGCAGCCTGACCAGGTCCAGGTTAGCTACCGACGTTTTCCTTTTATGTTGATAGACCCGGAACCAGCCAATTCCAAAAAGCAGGAACCAGTTATTATAAATCCAATTAAGTATGCGTCCTTAAAGTCCACAGATGACAGCAGAGATAGACACATCATCAAGTCTTCCAAGTCAGTTAGATATCCAGCTGAGTGCATGCCAACAGGGCAAATCGGCTCGCCTACAGCCTGTCTTCTTTTTGAAGAAATGTTATCAGTTTTGTTGAGGGACCAACTGGCCAAAATTGAAGTCCACAGTTATGATTCAGAAGATTTTGAAGAAGAGAGGCTCTCAGACAGTTTCATAGACAAGAAAAAGCAAAAGCAAAGCTGAGACCGAGAGGAGACGTCCCACCCTTGAGAGGAGCAAGTGTTGAATAAAAAAAGTGTCTTGCACAATTGATCTTAAGATAAATTAGCAGCCTTTTTAGTTTTCTGTTAGGATGTGTAGGATCTCTTCTCTGTTTTCTTGATTTTGTCTTTGGGTTGTTTTTGATTTACTTCTGTTTTTCTGCTAGTTTGCTATGCCAGCATCACTTTTTGTGTTTAGATATTGAGGCTGTGTTGTAATTTTTGGATAGTTTTGGTCGTATTTCCTCAGCTCACCTGGACATTGTTACTAATCTGTGCACTGATTACCTTTTTAGTTTATATGTTTGGCTTTCCTTGCCAGATTGCCATTGTTTCTTGCATCCGTCAATTACCGGTAGTTCATAAATTGATCATGTTCATTTTGCTTTCAGCACATGCATTGGTTTTGTGAGTAAGGCTTAATCTGACATAAACTATAATCTTACATAAACTACCTTCTTACCTCCTACACATTGCTACACAATAAGGGCCTTCACATTCTTCTACATCATGGGATGTGAAACTACCAGAAACCTGTTTGCTTTTTGACTAGTGTGTGAGATAAAATCACAGCACTTCACTGGTTTGAACAAAACAATGATCAAGTGTTTCATACCCAGACATTGTCCTTGTGTCAGAGTCTACCAAATAAATTATGCTACTAAAACTGACAGTCCTGCGGGAAGACCATCTGGAGAACGTCTTTGAAAAGAAATTTACTAGATATGAAGGTCTTATCAATTGTTAGCAATCAGATTGCTGAGTGGGGTGCCTCCTGGTAGAGTTAAGCTGCAAAGAGTTCATACCCGATTCTCTGGCACTGATGGAGAGCAGAACAGGAGAGTCATCTGAAATACCAATGAAGCAGTAAGAAAAGCCTCATGCATGGCTCAAAAAGGGATATCTACAGAGATGAGGCAATTTGATCAAGTTGTGGTTCAGTCATTTTCATTTTTCCTTTACACTTTATTTATACAGGTAGTCTCATTGAACCACAATAACTCATTTTCAAGAGAGACATGTTTAGGGAGCAGATGGTGGGGTTTAAGGGCATGCTCAGGGGCCCAGAGTGGGGCGAATGAGGGTGGAGGCAGGTGTGGGTGTTTCACATTTTCCACACATTTTGACGTTGACGATACCGGGAGTTGAACCTGCGACTTTCCAATCACAGGCCCATCTTCTAACCTCTGCACCACCACTCCCCAATCAACCCCAGAGGGGTCAGCTGTAGGAGGGAGCTAGATGTTAAAAGAACCAAAAGGAAAGACCCCAAGAACATAATTGAAGATGTGTTCAAAAAAGTCTAAAATGAAGCCTGGAACAAGAAAAAGCAACGTTTTAGTGGTAGTAGTGGTGAAACTACCGTATATAGTGGTAGTCAATTCAAACACACACACACACACACACACACACACACACACACACACACACACAGGTTTGTCAATGTGGTTTAGCCGGACTTTTTCGCCAAACCCGCCCGAAGGTGTAATACGGGGTCTACCCCTTCCCGAGGTCCTAGCGACCTGGGACCAAGCTCAGTGCACTCTAAAAATTTTGAAAAAAATTTGGGTCCCTTTAGCTTTCCGATAGGAGCTTCACAGCACGTTTTACCACCCAGACTCCAGTGTGGTTTACAAGGACGTCAAAAAATGTGGTTTATGAGGACAAACATGCATTATGGGGTCTTTAAAGGGACATTTAAACTCCGCCTACTTAACATAAAATTAACATAAAACACACAAATGTGACAGGACACTGCATTAGGAGAACTATTTTTTGAACTGCTTTTATTAAACAAATTATGCACATACTTTATTTACATTCACTAAAAAAACTTCAATAACAAAATCTTCAAATGTTTAAAATAAAATAAAACTTAAATGTTTCAAATAAAAAAATTAAAACTTAAATTCTGGTGACATATTTACATTATTATAAAACATATCAACATTTACATATTTCTAAAACAAATTTTTACTTTTTCTGCAGGGTTAATCACAACACAATGTAAAGTACAGGTGATCCCCGACTTACGAGCGATGAAAGACTTCTGAGATGACATATTTACATATTATAAAACATTAACATTATAAACCTGAACATATTTCTAAAACAAAATTTACTTTATTTACAAGGTTCATCACAACACACTGTAAAGTACAGGTGATCCCCGACTTACGAGCGACGAAAGACTTCCTCAGTCTGAGATGCTGTATTCAGCTCAGTCTTATAAAGACTTCCTCAGTCTGAGGTGCTACATTCAGCTCAGTCTCATAAATAGCACCCTCTCAAAGTGGATCAAACAGTTTGCTGATGACAGCCAAAACCAGCTGCTCATATGATCACATGATTAGGCTGATGGTCCTCATTGATCATGTGAGCAACTGGTTTTGGCTGTCATCAGGAAGTCTTTATTTATAAGACTGAGCTGAATGCATCTCAGACTGAGGAAGTCTTTCGGATGAAAGACTTCCTTAGTCTGAGATGCTGTATTCAGCATGTATATATATATATATATATATATATATATATATATATATATATATATATATATATATATATATATATATATATATATATATATATATATATATATATATATATATATATATATATGTGTGTGTGTAGGGACACATTTACAAGTCTCTAGTCCATCATAGGAACACCTACACAAGTCACCAGTCCATCACATGGACACATGGACAAGTCTCCAGTCCATCACAGGGACACCTGGACAAGTCTCCAGTCCATCACAGGGACACGTGGACAAGTCACCAGTCCATCACAGGGACACGTGGACAAGTCTCCAGTCCATCACAGGGACATGTGGACAAGTCTCTAATCCATCACAGGGACACGTGGACAAGTCACCAGTCCATCACAGGGACACATTTACAAGTCTCCAGTCCATCATAGGGACACATTTAGAAGTCTCCAGTCCATCACAGGGACACATTTACAAGTCACCAGTTCATCACAGGGACACATGGACAAGTCTCCAGTCTATCACAGGGACACGTGGACAAGTCACCAGTCCATCACAGGGACACCTGCACAAGTCTCCAGTCCATCACAGGGATACGTGGACAAGTCTCCAGTCCATCACAGGGACACCTGGACAAGTCTCCAGTCCATCACAGGGACACGTGGACAAGTCACCAGTCCATCACAGGGACACGTGGACAAGTCTCCAGTCCATCACAGGGACATGTGGACAAGTCTCTAATCCATCACAGGGACACGTGGACAAGTCTCCAGTCCATCTCAGGGACACGTGGACAAGTCACCAGTCCATCACAGGGACACCTACACAAGTCACCAGTCCATCACAGGGACACGTGGACAAGTCTCCAGTCCATCACAGGGACATCTGGACATGTCACCAGTCCATCACAGGGACACCTGCATAAGTCTCCAATCCATCACAGGGACATCTGAAACCTTTCAGCCTCTTTTCCCAATGATTTCAACCCGAGTGAAATGGCTGTAGAGCTTCTGTTCAACCGTTAACAAACCCATGGCATCATCTTCATGGAGCTTGGTGGTGTCACGCTCCACAAAACTTCGTAGGTGCATCTTTGAAACCTCTCCTGCTCGTCTACAATTGAACACAATGACCTGTGCAAGTGTAACTTTTGCAAGTTCTACATAAGTCTGAGGGCTGGCATCATCTTTCAAGGTGCTAAATGCATTTTCTCCTGATTTATTCAGATGCTGATGTAGAAGCTTAACATCTTCAGTGAATGATAATGTTAATGGCTTATTGGACTTGGCATGATTTATGTACTTGGCATGATTTATAGTGCTCAAGGCACTATGAGACACCATCTCTGACCATTCCTCAGTGTGAGGTGCTGCATTCAGCTCAGTCTCATAAATAGCACCCTCTCACAGTGGACCAACCAGTTTGCTGATAGCCAAAACCAGTTGCTCACATGATCAAGGAGGACCTGCGAACTGGTTGAACCACTGTGAGCGGGTGCTATTTATAAGACTGAGTTGAATACAGCATTACAGCATGCAGTCTCCAGTCCATCACAGGGACACATGGAAAAGTCACCAGTCCATCACATTGACACCTGGACAAGTCTCCAGTCCATCACAGTGACATCTGGACAAGTCACCAGTCCATCACATTGACACCTGGACAAGTCTCCAGCCTATCACAGTGACACCTGGACAAGTCTCCAGCCTATCACAGTGACACCTGGACAAGTCACCAGTCCATCACAGTGACACCTGGACAAGTCTCCAGTCCATCACAGTGACACCTGGACAAGTCACCAGTCCATCACAGTGACACCTGGACAAGTCACCAGTCCATCACAGTGACACCTGGACAAGTCACCAGTCCATCACAGTGACACCTGGACAAGTCTCCAGTCCATTACAGGGACACGTGGACAAGTCTCCAGTCCATCACAGGGACACATGGACAAGTCACCAGTCCATCACAGGGACACCTGCACAAGTCTCCAGTCCATCACAGGGACACGTGGACAAGTCTCCAGTCCATCAAAGGGACAAGTCTCCAGTCTATCACAGGGACTCGTGGACAAGTCACTAGTCCATCACAGGGACACCTGCACAAGTCTAAAGGCTATCAAAGGGACACGTGGACAAGTCTCCAGTCCATCACAGGGACACGTGGACAAGTCTCCAGTCCATCACAGGGACACTTGGACAAGTCTCTAGTCCATGACAAGAACACCTGGACAAGTCTCCAGTTTATCACAGGGACATGTGGACAAGTCTCCAGTCCATGACAGGGACACCAGGACAAGTCACCAATCCATCACAGGGACATGTGGACAAGTCTCTAGTCCATGACAGGGACACCTGGACAAGTCTCCAGTCCATCACAGGGACACTTGGACAAGTCTCCAGTCCATCACAGGGACACGTGGACATCACAAGTCCATCACAGGGACACGTGGACATCACAAGTCCATCACAGGGACACTTGCACAAGTCTCCAGTCCATCACAGGTAGACGTGTACAAGTCTCCAGTCCATCACAGGGAGACGTGGACAAGTCTCCAGTCCATCACAAGGACACATGGACAAGTCTCCAGTCCATCACAGGGACACATGGACAAGTCTCCAGTCCATCACATGGACACATGGACAAGTCTACAGTCCATCACAGGGACACATTTACAAGTCTCCAGTCCATCACAGGGACACGTGGACAAGTCACCAGTCCATCACAGGGACACCTGCACAAATCTCTAGTCCATCACAGGGACACCTGGACAAGTCCAAGTCAACAGTCCATCACAAGGACACCTGCACAAATCTCCAGTCCATCACAGGGACACCTGGACAAGTCTCCAGTCCATCACAGGGAGTATCTAGAAGATACACAATATACATGACTCAAACTAAACAAAAGATCCTACTTAAATAGATTCAGAAGCAAATAATCTTTCTTTGAAGCAGGTTTTAAGAACACTATTCTACTCAAATTTTAATCCTGAAGTCCTTTAAATTAAGGTGATCACCAAAGAGCTCTACAAAGCATTGTGCCTCATTTCAACTAAAGGTGAAGCTCAACTTAAAAAAAGAAAGAAAAAACTAATTATGATACCTTTAAGCAAACATATTACTAGAACAATTTTTGCCTTTTTCAACAACCTGAAAATCAATCCTCTGAATTACTTTGAAAATGATTGAGTTCAAGTTTTGTTGAGTCTCTTCGCACAACATAAATCTTGATCCCATCGGTTCTTCTCCTACAGTTTGGTCAGGGTGAGCAGAAACCTGTAGAGAAGACACCAAATGAGTCATTAAGATTCATTTAATATTAACTTCAAGTTAGAACACTATACAGTAACAATAAGAGCTACGGTAAAGCTAGACAAGTTGTTTGGCAATACTATTTTAAGCAATGTCCTACTGATTGCCAACAATATTACTCTACAGTCATCTACACACAGTCCTCAGAATGCAGTCCCCTGATAGGCACAAGCATTGCAGGGACTGTGTCTACTGTCCCAAAAACCCATGTCCATTAAAATACCTGTCAGACAAATTAGAAAGATTTCCAAGTCAGAAAGCTGTTCACCTCTGGTTCAAGAGATGAGGATAGTGATCCCATCGGTTCTTCTCCTACAGTTTGGTCAGGATGAGCAGAAACCTGTGGAGAAGACACCAAATGAGTCATTAAGATTCATTTAATATTAACACCAAGTTAGAACACTATACAGTAACACTGTGTAAAGAGCTATGGTAAAGCTAGACAAGTTGTTTGGCAATACTATTTTAAGCAAGGTCCTACTGATTGCCAACAATATTACTCTACAGTCATCTACACACAGTCCTCAGAATGCAGTCCCCTGACAGGAACAAGCATTGCGGGGACTGTGTCTACTCTCCCAAAAACCCATGTCCACTAAAATACCTGTCAGACAAATTAGAAAGATTTCCATGTCAGAAAGCTGTTCACCTGTGGTTCAAGAGATGAGGATAGTGATCCCATCGGTTCTTCTCCTACAGTTTGGTCAGGGTGAGCAGAAACCTGTGGAGAAGACACCAAATGAGTCATTAAGATTCATTTAATATTAACTTCAAGTTAGAACACTATACAGTAACACTGTGTAAAGAGCTATGGTAAAGCTAGACAAGTTGTTTGGCAATACTATTTTAAGCAAGGTCCTACTGATTGCCAACAATATTACTCTACAGTCATCTACACACAGTCCTCAGAATGCAGTCCCCTGACAGGAACAAGCATTGCGGGGACTGTGTCTACTCTCCCAAAAACCCATGTCCACTAAAATACCTGTCAGACAAATTAGATAGATTTTCAAGTCAGAAAGCTGTTCACCTGTGGTTCAAGAGATGAGGATAGTGATCCCATCGGTTCTTCTCCTACAGTTTGGTCAGGATGAGCAGAAACCTGTGGAGAAGACACCAAATGAGTCATTAAGATTCATTTAATATTAACACCAAGTTAGAACACTACACAGTAACACTGTGTAAAGAGCTACGGTAAAGCTAAACAAGCCGTTTGGCAATATTATTTTAAGCAAGATCCTGCTGATTGCCAACAATATTACTCTACAGTCATCTACACACAGTCCTCAGAATGCAGTCCCCTGACAGGAACAAGCATTGCGGGGACTGTGTCTACTCTCCCAAAAACCCATGTCCACTAAAATACCTGTCAGACAAATTAGAAAGATTTCAAAGTCAGAAAGCTGTTCACCTGTGGTTCAAGAGATGAGGGTAGTGATCCCATCAGTTCTTCTCCTACAGTTTGGTCAAGATGAGCAGAAACCTGTGGAGAAGACACCAAATGAGTTATTAAGAATTATTTAATATTAACTTCAAGTTAGAACACTATACAGTAACACTGTGTAAAAAGCTATGGTAAAGCTAGACAAGTTTGGCAATACTATTTTAAAAAGTTCTTACTGATTGCCAACAATATTACTCTACAGTCATCTACACACAGTCCTCAGAATGCAGTCCCCTGACAGGAACAAGCATTGCGGGGACTGTGTCTACTCTCCCAAAAACCCATGTCCACTAAAATACCTGTCAGACAAATTAGAAAGATTTCCATGTCAGAAAGCTGTTCACCTGTGGTTCAAGAGATGAGGATAGTGATCCCATCGGTTCTTCTCCTACAGTTTGGTCAGGATGAGCAGAAACCTGTGGAGAAGACACCAAATGAGTCATTAAGATTCATTTAATATTAACACCAAGTTAGAACACTATACAGTAACACTGTGTAAAGAGCTATGGTAAAGCTAGACAAGTTGTTTGGCAATACTATTTTAAGCAAGGTCCTACTGATTGCCAACAATATTACTCTACAGTCATCTACACACAGTCCTCAGAATGCAGTCCCCTGACAGGAACAAGCATTGCGGGGACTGTGTCTACTCTCCCAAAAACCCATGTCCACTAAAATACCTGTCAGACAAATTAGAAAGATTTCCAAGTCAGAAAGCTGTTCACCTGTGGTTCAAGAGATGAGGATAGTGATCCCATCGGTTCTTCTCCTACAGTTTGGTCAGGAGCAGAAACCTGTGGAGAAGACACCAAATGGTCAGGGTGAGCAGAAACCTGTGTAGAAGACACCAAATGAGTCATTAAGATTCATTTAATATTAACACCAAGTTAGAACACTATACAGTAACACTGTGTAAAGAGCTACGGTAAAGCTAAACAAGCTGTTTGGCAATACTATTTTAAGCAAGATCCTGCTGATTGCCAACAATATTACTCTACAGTCATCTACACACAGTCCTCAGAATGCAGTCCCCTGACAGGAACAAGCATTGCGGGGACTGTGTCTACTCTCCCAAAAACCCATGTCCACTAAAATACCTGTCAGACAAATTAGATAGATTTTCAAGTCAGAAAGCTGTTCACCTGTGGTTCAAGAGATGAGGATAGTGATCCCATCGGTTCTTCTCCTACAGTTTGGTCAGGATGAGCAGAAACCTGTGGAGAAGACACCAAATGAGTCATTAAGATTCATTTAATATTAACACCAAGTTAGAACACTACACAGTAACACTGTGTAAAGAGCTACGGTAAAGCTAAACAAGCCGTTTGGCAATATTATTTTAAGCAAGATCCTGCTGATTGCCAACAATATTACTCTACAGTCATCTACACACAGTCCTCAGAATGCAGTCCCCTGACAGGAACAAGCATTGCGGGGACTGTGTCTACTCTCCCAAAAACCCATGTCCACTAAAATACCTGTCAGACAAATTAGAAAGATTTCAAAGTCAGAAAGCTGTTCACCTGTGGTTCAAGAGATGAGGGTAGTGATCCCATCAGTTCTTCTCCTACAGTTTGGTCAAGATGAGCAGAAACCTGTGGAGAAGACACCAAATGAGTTATTAAGAATTATTTAATATTAACTTCAAGTTAGAACACTATACAGTAACACTGTGTAAAAAGCTATGGTAAAGCTAGACAAGTTTGGCAATACTATTTTAAAAAGTTCTTACTGATTGCCAACAATATTACTCTACAGTCATCTACACACAGTCCTCAGAATGCAGTCCCCTGACAGGAACAAGCATTGCGGGGACTGTGTCTACTCTCCCAAAAACCCATGTCCACTAAAATACCTGTCAGACAAATTAGAAAGATTTCCATGTCAGAAAGCTGTTCACCTGTGGTTCAAGAGATGAGGATAGTGATCCCATCGGTTCTTCTCCTACAGTTTGGTCAGGGTGAGCAGAAACCTGTGGAGAAGACACCAAATGAGTCATTAAGATTCATTTAATATTAACTTCAAGTTAGAACACTATACAGTAACACTGTGTAAAGAGCTATGGTAAAGCTAGACAAGTTGTTTGGCAATACTATTTTAAGCAAGGTCCTACTGATTGCCAACAATATTACTCTACAGTCATCTACACACAGTCCTCAGAATGCAGTCCCCTGACAGGAACAAGCATTGCGGGGACTGTGTCTACTCTCCCAAAAACCCATGTCCACTAAAATACCTGTCAGACAAATTAGATAGATTTTCAAGTCAGAAAGCTGTTCACCTGTGGTTCAAGAGATGAGGGTAGTGATCCCATCAGTTCTTCTCCTACAGTTTGGTCAAGATGAGCAGAAACCTGTGGAGAAGACACCAAATGAGTTATTAAGAATTATTTAATATTAACTTCAAGTTAGAACACTATACAGTAACACTGTGTAAAAAGCTATGGTAAAGCTAGACAAGTTTGGCAATACTATTTTAAAAAGTTCTTACTGATTGCCAACAATATTACTCTACAGTCATCTACACACAGTCCTCAGAATGCAGTCCCCTGACAGGAACAAGCATTGCGGGGACTGTGTCTACTCTCCCAAAAACCCATGTCCACTAAAATAACTGTCAGACAAATTAGATAGATTTTCAAGTCAGAAAGCTGTTCACCTGTGGTTCAAGAGATGAGGATAGTGATCCCATCGGTTCTTCTCCTACAGTTTGGTCAGGATGAGCAGAAACCTGTGGAGAAGACACCAAATGAGTCATTAAGATTCATTTAATATTAACACCAAGTTAGAACACTACACAGTAACACTGTGTAAAGAGCTACGGTAAAGCTAAACAAGCCGTTTGGCAATATTATTTTAAGCAAGATCCTGCTGATTGCCAACAATATTACTCTACAGTCATCTACACACAGTCCTCAGAATGCAGTCCCCTGACAGGAACAAGCATTGCGGGGACTGTGTCTACTCTCCCAAAAACCCATGTCCACTAAAATACCTGTCAGACAAATTAGAAAGATTTCAAAGTCAGAAAGCTGTTCACCTGTGGTTCAAGAGATGAGGGTAGTGATCCCATCAGTTCTTCTCCTACAGTTTGGTCAAGATGAGCAGAAACCTGTGGAGAAGACACCAAATGAGTTATTAAGAATTATTTAATATTAACTTCAAGTTAGAACACTATACAGTAACACTGTGTAAAAAGCTATGGTAAAGCTAGACAAGTTTGGCAATACTATTTTAAAAAGTTCTTACTGATTGCCAACAATATTACTCTACAGTCATCTACACACAGTCCTCAGAATGCAGTCCCCTGACAGGAACAAGCATTGCGGGGACTGTGTCTACTCTCCCAAAAACCCATGTCCACTAAAATACCTGTCAGACAAATTAGAAAGATTTCCATGTCAGAAAGCTGTTCACCTGTGGTTCAAGAGATGAGGATAGTGATCCCATCGGTTCTTCTCCTACAGTTTGGTCAGGGTGAGCAGAAACCTGTGGAGAAGACACCAAATGAGTCATTAAGATTCATTTAATATTAACTTCAAGTTAGAACACTATACAGTAACACTGTGTAAAGAGCTATGGTAAAGCTAGACAAGTTGTTTGGCAATACTATTTTAAGCAAGGTCCTACTGATTGCCAACAATATTACTCTACAGTCATCTACACACAGTCCTCAGAATGCAGTCCCCTGACAGGAACAAGCATTGCGGGGACTGTGTCTACTCTCCCAAAAACCCATGTCCACTAAAATACCTGTCAGACAAATTAGAAAGATTTCAAAGTCAGAAAGCTGTTCACCTGTGGTTCAAGAGATGAGGGTAGTGATCCCATCAGTTCTTCTCCTACAGTTTGGTCAAGATGAGCAGAAACCTGTGGAGAAGACACCAAATGAGTTATTAAGAATTATTTAATATTAACTTCAAGTTAGAACACTATACAGTAACACTGTGTAAAAAGCTATGGTAAAGCTAGACAAGTTTGGCAATACTATTTTAAAAAGTTCTTACTGATTGCCAACAATATTACTCTACAGTCATCTACACACAGTCCTCAGAATGCAGTCCCCTGACAGGAACAAGCATTGCGGGGACTGTGTCTACTCTCCCAAAAACCCATGTCCACTAAAATACCTGTCAGACAAATTAGAAAGATTTCCATGTCAGAAAGCTGTTCACCTGTGGTTCAAGAGATGAGGATAGTGATCCCATCGGTTCTTCTCCTACAGTTTGGTCAGGGTGAGCAGAAACCTGTGGAGAAGACACCAAATGAGTCATTAAGATTCATTTAATATTAACTTCAAGTTAGAACACTATACAGTAACACTGTGTAAAGAGCTATGGTAAAGCTAGACAAGTTGTTTGGCAATACTATTTTAAGCAAGGTCCTACTGATTGCCAACAATATTACTCTACAGTCATCTACACACAGTCCTCAGAATGCAGTCCCCTGACAGGAACAAGCATTGCGGGGACTGTGTCTACTCTCCCAAAAACCCATGTCCACTAAAATACCTGTCAGACAAATTAGATAGATTTTCAAGTCAGAAAGCTGTTCACCTGTGGTTCAAGAGATGAGGATAGTGATCCCATCGGTTCTTCTCCTACAGTTTGGTCAGGATGAGCAGAAACCTGTGGAGAAGACACCAAATGAGTCATTAAGATTCATTTAATATTAACACCAAGTTAGAACACTACACAGTAACACTGTGTAAAGAGCTACGGTAAAGCTAAACAAGCCGTTTGGCAATACTATTTTAAGCAAGATCCTACTGATTGCCAACAATATTACTCTACAGTCATCTACACACAGTCCTCAGAATGCAGTCCCCTGACAGGAACAAGCATTGCGGGGACTGTGTCTACTCTCCCAAAAACCCATGTCCACTAAAATACCTGTCAGACAAATTAGAAAGATTTCCAAGTCAGAAAGCTGTTCACCTGTGGTTCAAGAGATGAGGATAGTGATCCCATCGGTTCTTCTCCTACAGTTTGGTCAGGGTGAGCAGAAACCTGTGGAGAAGACACCAAATGAGTCATTAAGATTCATTTAATATTAACTTCAAGTTAGAACACTATACAGTAACACTGTGTAAAGAGCTATGGTAAAGCTAGACAAGTTGTTTGGCAATACTATTTTAAAAAGTTCTTACTGATTGCCAACAATATTACTCTACAGTCATCTACACACAGTCCTCAGAATGCAGTCCCCTGACAGGAACAAGCATTGCGGGGACTGTGTCTACTCTCCCAAAAACCCATGTCCACTAAAATACCTGTCAGACAAATTAGATAGATTTTCAAGTCAGAAAGCTGTTCACCTGTGGTTCAAGAGATGAGGATAGTGATCCCATCGGTTCTTCTCCTACAGTTTGGTCAGGATGAGCAGAAACCTGTGGAGAAGACACCAAATGAGTCATTAAGATTCATTTAATATTAACACCAAGTTAGAACACTACACAGTAACACTGTGTAAAGAGCTACGGTAAAGCTAAACAAGCCGTTTGGCAATATTATTTTAAGCAAGATCCTGCTGATTGCCAACAATATTACTCTACAGTCATCTACACACAGTCCTCAGAATGCAGTCCCCTGACAGGAACAAGCATTGCGGGGACTGTGTCTACTCTCCCAAAAACCCATGTCCACTAAAATACCTGTCAGACAAATTAGAAAGATTTCAAAGTCAGAAAGCTGTTCACCTGTGGTTCAAGAGATGAGGGTAGTGATCCCATCAGTTCTTCTCCTACAGTTTGGTCAAGATGAGCAGAAACCTGTGGAGAAG
>JBBPBX010051675.1:0-24493 GCA_038048925.1 Garcialebias charrua
AAATAGCGTAATGTGTATTGTATTAGTTAGAAAATTAGAAAGAGTTAGTCATTTTGTACTGTTGGCTGAAGATTATTATTGTTTAATCTGATTGTTGGAAAAAGTTGGTTGAAGATTATTATTGTTTACATGGTTGATTATTGTTGTTTAATCTGATTGTTGGAAGTAAGGGGCAGATATAATAAGATTTATTCTTCTTTCTGCTACCTTTCATTTTTTTACATTTTGTACACAATCATTTATGAGATTGTCTTGTATTGTTTCTTTTGTAAAAAAATGAACAAATTTAATAAACATAAACATAAACATACAGTATGGTTATTTTAATATATTTAAATTTGCATTTAAATGTGTCTATTTTCAATGGGCATATATGCAGTTAAGACAGGTAGCTTAGTGCACCCCTAGTTTTTCAACATTAACAATATAATATAATCTAGTCTAAAAAAAATGATTTTTGTGGGGGAGGTGGGGTTGTATACAATAGTATGTGTGGTGCGGCCTAAGCATTTGTCTTTGTTGTTGCTTTTTCTTACGCTACTTTTACTTTTATACTTTTAAGTAGTTTTGAAACCAGTACTTTTTTACTTTTACTTGAGTAAAAAGCTAGAGTTGATACTTCTACTTCTACAGAAGTAATTTTAAATCCCAGTATCTATACTTCTACTTGAGTAATGAATGTGAATACTTTTGACACCACTGGTGTGCTGTTACTTGCATCAAACTGAGCAAATAACTGATTCAGTTCATTCACAATATGGTTTCACAATAGCCGGCTTGTGTGGGCTAGCTGCTAGCCTAGCTCTGATACTTCCGCGCTTACCCCGCTTCTGCTTCCTGTCACGCCGTTTGTGGCGTTTCCACTGCGGGCACGATGAAGGGAGGCTCGGTGCTGGCTTCCAGAGCAGGTTGCAGGCACATAGCTGCTCCTCAAGCTCGCTGCTTATTTCCAGCTGAGCGGTTTTTCTGACATCAAACAGTAACTCACGGCTATACTTGCATTCTTGAACACGTAGACAAGACAAAGACATATTTATTATTATTATATATGTTTATTTTCACTTGTAAAATAAAAATAGAAATTATACGCATCCTTTATGATTATCTATTGTTGTCATTGTTGTCATCACTCTTTGGTAAAAATCAGGTCTCTCCTGCTTTGACCGGCTGAGTTAGAGAGGAACAGATTCCCAATGGCATGTCGAGAATCACATGTTAAAGTCAAAGTCAAAGTCAACTTTATTGTCAAAACTGCAATATGTACCCGACATACACAGGATTGAAATTGCATTCATCTCTGTCCCTCGGTGCAACAGTAAACATTTAAACACTAAAACACTAAAACATTTAATAAACATAAGCATAAAATGAAACAATAAAAGTGTAATACTGTCCTGAGTTTTTGCACAGTAGTTTTTGCATAGTAGTAGTATGAAAGTATGAAAAGTTACACCAACACTAAAACACCAAACATTCAATAAACATAAGCATAAAATGAAATAACAAAAGTGTAATACAGTCCTGAGTTTTTTGCATAGTAGTATACAAGTGTAAAAAGTACATCTATAAAACAAAATGAAAGTTCTGGCATTGACATTTGTAATAGAATGACAAAGCAGCATATGAAGTTTATGTACACAGTATATGTATGAGGTAGTTGATATTGGTATAGAGGTAAAGTGGCATATGCAATAAGGCTAGTAAAAAAAATATATGTATCAGCAGTAGTGTAGATATAAAAAGTAGTGTAAATGTAAACAGTAGTAATAAATGTAAACAGTAGTAATGAATGTAAACAGTAATGTAAACAGTAGTATGACTATAGGCAGTAATGTAATACAAACATTAGTGCAAATATGAGAAGTAGTGCAAACTGAATGAGCACATGACCGTGAGTTGAGTGAATAACCTGTTTTGATGACACAGAGTCCAGTGTTAAAATCTTTGTGTTGTGTGGTAATGTGTGAAAGTTTTTTGTGATTAAGGCAGTACAAGTGGGAGGGAGGGCAGAGCAGGAAGAGTGTTAAGCATCCTGACTGCCTGATGAACAGAGCTGTCATTTAGTCTGCTGGTTCGAGCCTGGAGACTCCTCAGTCTCCTCCCTGAAGGCAACAGGCTGAAGCAGCTGTGTAGTGGGTGTGTGGGATCACCTGCCATGCAGAGGGCTTTCCGAGTGAGGCGGTTGCTGTGTAAGTCCTGTAGTGAGGGGAAGGAGGTGCCGACAATCTTCTCAGCTGCTCTCACGATGCGCTGGAGGCTCTTGCGGCAGGATGCAGTACATGCACCAAACCACACCGTGATGCAGCTGGTCAGGACACTTTCTATGGCACCCCTGTAGAAGGTGCACATGATGGGGGTTGAAGCTCCAGCCCTTTTCAGCTTGCGGAGAAAGTAGAGACGCTGGTGAGCCTTCTTGGCCAGTGATGCAGTGTTCCTGCTCCAGGACAGGTCCTCTGAGACGTGCACTCCCAGGAACTTGGTGCTGTCCACTCTCTCCACTGTGGTGCTGTTGATGGTCAGAGGGGCATGTTGGGCATCCCTCTTCCTGAAGTCCACAACAATCTCCTTTGTCTTCTCCACGTTGAGAGTGAGATTGTGTGTCCGCACCACAAGGCCAGGTGGCTCACCTCATTCCTGTAGTCTGTCTCATCGTTGTTGCTGATGAGACCCACCACTGTTGTGTCGTCAGCAAACTTGATGAAGTGGTTGAAGCTGTATGATGGTGTGCAGTCGTGTGTTAGCAGGGTGAATAGAAAGGGGCTCAGCACACATCCTTGTGGGGCTCCTGTATTCAATGTGATGGTGCTGGATGTGTTATTCCCGACCCGTACTACCTGTGGTCTCCCGGTCAGGAAGTCTAGCAGCCAGTTACACATTGAGGTGTTCAGCCCCAGACTGTCCAGTTTAAGGATGAGCTGTTGGGGATGATGGTGTTGAATGCCGAGCTGAAGTCGATGAACAGCATTCTGACATAGGAGTCTTTCGTGTCCAGATGTGTGAGAGCTGTGTGGAGGGCAGAGGAGATGGCATCGTCGGTTGAGCGATTAGGCCGATATGCAAATTGGAAGGGATCCAGGGAGGCAGGGAGGACAGATGTGATGCTTTTCATGACTAGCCGTTCGAAGCACTTCATCAGGATGGGGGTGAGTGCTACTGGACGATAGTCATTGAGGCAGGAGGGCGTTGCCTTCTTTGGGACAGGGATGATGGTGGTGGCTTTGAAACAGGTGGGGACGATGGCCTGGCTCAGTGAGATGTTAAAGATGTCCGTGAAGACCGTTGCGAGTTCCCCTGCACAGTCCTTCAGCACACGACCAGGTATGTTGTCAGGACCAGAGGCCTTCCGGGCGTTAATCTTGATGAATGATTGCTTTGTTCTGTCTGAGGACAGCACCAGCACCTGGCCATCAAGAGAGGGAGGGAGTTTATGTGCAGGTGTGCTGTTACTTGCATCAAACCGAGCAAATAACTGATTCAGTTCATTCAGCGTAGAGGTTGAGCTGTCACAAGTCTAGGGGGATGGTTTGTAGTTTGTGATGGTCTGTATTCCCTGCCACAGACTGCGTGTATCCTTGCTGTCCTTGAAACGGTGAGCTATTTTCCTGGAATACTGCTTCTTGGCCTTTCTGATGCCCCGGGCCAGGTTGTTTCTGGCTGTCCTCAGGCCCACCTGATCTCCCGCTGTGAAGGCAGCATTCCTGGCTCTCAGGAGTCTGTAAACCTCTGCTGTCAGCCATGGCTTCTGATTTGCCCGAACAGTGATGGTTTTGAGGTTGGTTACATCATCAATGCACTTGGTGATGTATGAACATACAGTGTCTGAGTACTCCTGGAGACATGTGTTGTTGTTTGTGGTAGCAGCTTCTTTGAACATACTCCAATCTGTGGTGTCAAAACAGTCCTGGAGTGCCTCTGAAGACCCCTCTGGCCACACTCGTATCTGCTTACGGACTGGTTTTGTGACTTTCACCAGTGGCCTGTAAGCTGGCTTTAGCATAACACAGATATGATCAGAAGCGTCGATGTGGGGGAGGGGGAGGGCCTTGTAAGCTGCTTTCATGGTGGTGTAAACTAGGTCTAGTGTATTTCTGCCTCTTGTTGGGAAGTTTATGTTTTGTATGTTTTTGGAAATACACTCTTTAAATCTGCTTGGTTGAAATCACTAGCCATGATGAGAAAAGCATCAGGGTGGGCTGTTTGCTGCTCACTGATGTGCAGATATAGTTCATTCAGTGCCTCACCTCTAACTTTGCTGTTGGAGCTTGGAGGAATATATACAGCAACAATCATAACAGCTGTAAATTCCCTCGGTAAATAGAACGGTCTGCATTTAATAGTCATAAACTCCACTAAAGGTGAGCAGTGTTTGTAGACCACAGCAGCATCCAGACACCATGCGTTGTTGATGTAAACACAGAGCCCACCTCCGCGTGTCTTACCTCCCTCGTTGAGAGCACGGTCCACTCTGTAGCATGTTACCCGCTCAAGCTGTATAGCATGGTCCGGAACGTTGTTGTTAAGCCACGTTTCCGTGAATACAAACACACAGCAGTCTCTCACAGTCTTTTGTGTCATTCGTAGCAGGCGTATATAATCCAATTTGTTGTCCAAGGAGCGTACGTTAGCCAAAACCATGGATGGAATAGCTGGCTTGTGTGGGCTAGCTGCTAGCCTAGCTCCGATACCTCCGCCCTTACCCCACTTCTGCTTCCTGTCACGCCGCTTGTGGCGCTTCCACTGCTGGCGCGATGAAGGGAGGCTCGGTGCTGGCTTCCAGAGCAGGCCGCAGTCACGTAGCTTCTCCTCGAGTTGGTTGTTTATTCCCAAATGAGCGGTTTTTCCGACATCAAGCAGGAACTCACGTCTATACTTGCGTTCTTGAACACGTAGACATGACGAAGACGTGCCGGCACATTGCGGCATGCAGGACAAAAAAGACGAAAACACCGTGTTGTCGGGAGAGAGAGAAGCCGCGGCGTTTGCACGCGCCACCATCTTGGATAAGATACGTTGATACAAATACTGTAGTATCAAATGGAAAATATTCCTTTTAATATATTAGTAACTTCATTTGAATAAATTAGGTCAATTTGTCCTCCAGTAGTCTAAACCTATAGCTGCATAACAAGCCAACCCTAACTATAGGATTTATCAAAAAGTAAAGTCTTAAAACTGGACAATGTGTCAGCCTCATGGACAGAAACTGGAAGTTGGTTCCACAAGAGAGGAGCCTGAGAACTGAAATATCTTCCTCCCATTCTGCTTTTAGAAACTCTTTGGAACCACGAGTAAACCTGCAGTCTGAGAGAAAATTGTGAATGTCAATGTCAATTTATTTATAAAGCACATAAAACAGCAGAAGCTGACCAAAGTGCTTTACAGTAAAACAAAAAAAATGCATAGTGCCACTGAAAAATAATAAATTTAACAATAAATACAACATTTGCTCTGTTGGGAAAATATAGGACAATAAGATTTGTAATAAGATGGAGCTAGGTTGTTGAGAGCTTTGTAGGTTAGAAGTAAGATTTTGAATTCAATTCTGGATTTGATGTTTTGCATAGTTTTTTGTTTGTTTGTTTGTTGAGATGTGGAGGGGCAGCACGGTGGCACAACTGGTAAAAGCTGCTGCCTCTCAGCGAGCACATTACCCTAGTGGTTAAAATCCTGGTCCAGGGACCTTTCTGGGTGGAGTTTGCATGTTCTCTCCATGCATGCGTGAGTTTTCTCTGGGTACTGCAGTTTCCTCCCTCAGACCAAAAACATGCATGTTAGACTGATTGTCCCTAGGTGAGAGTGAAAGAGTGAGTGGTTGTTTGTCTCATTTGTCTCTATGTGTCCCTGTGATGGACTGGAGACCTGTTCAGTGTGTCCCCTGCCTCTCGCACAGTGATGGCTGGACATGGACACCAGTCACCCCCTCAACCCAAAAAAGGAAGAAGTGGGTAAAGATAATGGATTGATGGAGTTTGCATATTCTCCTCATGCATTTATGTTTTTTTCTCCAGGTATTTCTTCTTTCCTACCACAGACTAAAAACATGCATGTTTGGGTAACTGGTAAAAATAACTAAATTATCTTGGTAAAGTGAAAGCCTAAACAGTTTGAGTCCCTGTAGTGAACAGTCAATCCATCCGCAGGGTGTACTTCACCTCTCACCCTATGATCGCTGTTATTAAGCACCAGCCTATTTCCTAAGAAGTGGGTAAAGAATGGTTTTCACTAAGTTCAAAAGTTAATGAAATGTGGAATATTTTATTAAATGTCCTTCAGTGGTTCATAGAATATTTTTGCAACAGTTCAGACCAACATCCAAAATTGTTTTTGTTTTTTTTTGCCTTTTGAATGCAATGAGAATGCAATGAACAATTTGATGCTTTCACACCTAAAATTGCACACTTAGATTTCATAGCTTCTTGTTGACACACAATATATAACAACTGGGTGGTAACCATGGATGGAGAAAACAGAAAATTGTCTGTGCTGCAATCAGCAAGTTAAAAAAAATCCTGGAATGTGTGAATGTGGCTTTTTAAGTTTCGACAAATGGAAGTGAGAGCCAAAAACCCTCTTCCTGCTGCTCAGTTATTAGGGTTGAATTTTATATTCTGTTCTAATTGCCTTCAGGACCTGCCTGTTTGTGTAAAATTTAAAAGACAGAATGGTCCAAAACAGAAACCACAAGCTACAGAATGTGTCATCTATTGTTAAAAGTGTGGTGCTGGATGGGATGGTCGCAGTAAGAGCAATGGGCAGATGGATGCTCGGACAAGGCAGGTGGGGTGCTAGACGGACATATTGGAGGGAGGGCCCCACAACCTCTTGTTTCAGTTCATGATGGGATGTGATGCCACCATCTTCCTGCCCTCCATCCCCATGTTGCGCCCACGTGTAAACAGACCCACACTCATACAAACATTTGGGAGCTCATGTGGTTTGGATGGGGACTGTGAAAAGGCGATCGGTGCCATCTGTTGTGTTGACTTAAGGATTTCCCTGCTGGAGCACACCAGAAGCTCCTGAAAACCTTCTTTTTGTTCTTTTTTTCCCCCCACTGTTTATTTTATCACATTTTGTTTTATTTCTTGCTTTTTTTTTTAAATATATTCTCTCCATTTATTTTGAGTTTTGTTGATTTTCTTTCCTTTTTTTTTGTGGTTTGATTCTTTGTGTTTCTCCTTTTGCGTGGTTCTTACTCATGTTAAATATTTGGGAGTTTAATCCATCCATCTTATATATTTACTCGCTTCTTTAAAGCATGATAACTGTATATGTACATATATGCTGCACTTTTCTGGACAACGACTCAAACACTAGATGCATCCACTAGATTGACGATCTGCTGACACCGTGCACAGTTGTGTGCATTTATAGAGATGTGTGTTCACAACAACAGAAAATGAACACTTAAAAAGTAAAAACATCAAACAGTTTGGTGTGAATACCTGTTACTCTTTTGTCAAATTTCAGCACTGTACATTTTCTAAAATCTCTCTTCTTAAACATCTTTACTTTTCAATTCAGTTCAGTTTATTTATACAGCACCAAGTCACAACAGAAGTTATTTCAGGGCACTGAACAGAAACTTTCACATTTTATTAATCTGTTAGTTAACATTTTAAATTTAACAAGTTAACATTTTAAAATATACGTTTAGGTGAAGATGGACGTGACTGTGATTTGTGCAGTAATATTGGTTTAAGTTCAACATTAAGATAAAGTCGGAGGTGTGGCGTTAAAGGCTGTTGTTGGTAACAAAACACAATCAGTGTAATATCCTCCTGTGTCTCTATAAATGGCCATCCATCAGTACACCCCCATGACAGTTCCCTTTTGCTTATTTTACTTTGTAAGAATTATGAGGAGGTCAATATTAATACTGACCTCTTTACCTTAATTAATTTACTTATTCAGATTGAATAGTAAATTCACGGATTCTGTTCTTTTTCAGTTTACCCAATATCTCTGTGATCTTTATGATGGATAAATAAACAGAGCCATTAAGTGACAATGGACATTGACTTAGTTTGATATGTCAAAGAGACACTATCATTTATTTAAAATGAATCAACTAAATTAACACCATTACACTTGATTGACATGATTTCACTTTCTTTCAATTTAAAACGTCAGCACACTTAAATTCAACACAACAGACTTCAATATTGGATGTTAAACATATTTAGTCTGTGGGCTCTTTAACTTAAAATAGTTTCCAGCTTAGATTGAGAGGGGAAAGAAATAGGAGGAAAGATTTAAGAAGAAATTATCCTGAGCATGATACCAGAGTGACACTTCTCCTCCGACTTCTGCTAAAATCCAGGTACGTTTTGTAAACAGCTCTTTACCTTTGACGACAGCCCGGTAAGAGGGAAGACCTTGGAGCCTTTCAGATGCACGGATTCTTGTGGGAACCAGTACGATACCTTCAAGCAAGGTTCTGGTTTACGTTTTCCAACGTCTCCTGGTTTTGCTTGGTCATCAGAGAATATGTCAGCTTCAGGCCTCTGACTTCAAGATAAACTTATTCCAGGAAGGAATAGACAAAGTTCTTGATCTTACGCTTGTTCGAAGTAGACTCATAACAGCCTGTTATCAGTCCTTAGCTGAAGACGCCGGTCGTTAGCTCTTGACCACACGTGTCCAGCTCTTGGGAAAGTTCACATCCCTTGGAAGTTCCCAGCAACTCTGAAGCCTTTAGCAAAAGCTTAGACTAGTACTTAAGGAAGGACCAGTCGAGGAGTTCATTTGTCTTATCAAACCCAAGGTTACAAGCAGCAGCAGAGAGAAATGTTTAGGAAAAAGATAGATAAAGCTGGAGCCCTGCTCATGAGACTGTCTCTGAGTTTCTAAACAAAACCGTCCGGTCTCTGTGACCCGAAGGCTTCACCTTTAAACACAGCAGTGAACACAGTTTAACTCTTACAGAATGACACAGCTTAAAAGCACACATCATGAAAATGACAAAAGTTATTCTTTTGATCACATTAGAATAAAATCAAAGATAGAAATAGTCTCTTTTGGTGACTATATTTATCAGATTATAGCTAAATGAATGATTTTGTAGTAAATGTCTTGCTTTACTGAGTGGTCAGTAAAGGTCATCACTGGACAGTTCAAAAACCTTAATTTGACCCTGGGTAGGTCCATTACATCTCCCCCCTTTTGGAAGCCATCGCCAGTCCTTGGGGATGGGGTCCAACACGAAAGGAAACCTTGAACTGTCTTTGATCTTGAAGTAATCCAGCAAGTGGAAAAGAAAAATCAAAAATTATAATCCCATAAAGTTTTGGAAATTCCATACTGTTCGGAGGTAATCCCATTGCGAAAAGCTTTTAATCCCTTGGAAAACAAAGTCTGTTAACTCTTGGAAAACAAAGTCTGTGATCCCTTGGAAAGCAAAGTCTTATAATCCACAGCGGTAATTCCACAGCAGTAAATTCCCAACGATTAGTTTTGTTGATTGATCAGCAACAATTGTTTTCATAATCAGCATGTAGAGGGGATCCCTCGATTGACGCAGAGGAGGCGACCCTTGGATGAAGGTTGAAGACCAAGCGTTGGAGCTGCAGGTCCCCACATCGAAGGTTGTTGGCTGGTTGGTTTCCAGTCAGTGCCACTCTGGTTCTATGTGTCATGCAATTATGTGGTTTTTTAGGTGGGCTTATGATTGGGATTTTACATTAGGCCTTACCTATATGCACCTGGTATGTAAGCTATCATGGTTTAGATCAGCTACAATTACCAATTAAGGGGTGGATCAATTCTGTAAAATTAGATATAGGGATTTGTACCTATAAAATTTTGGAGGGCTTCTGTAACGAAGGCCTCTAATTCCAAACTATTCCTCCATTCATTACTTAGTTTAGGTTAAACTAAAATAAAAAATGAAATATAGTTTGATCTAAATGTCTGTTGTCTTTTAGACGAACGACGTAGGATTTGGTATTCCTAATAAATTTTGAAGTCTATGGCGAGACTCATCAAAATGAATAGACAATCTAGAATAGAAACGATCGAATCGGTTCAATTTAGAAATTATGAGACCAGTGTAGTTTATTGTACCTTGAGCAGCTTTAAACTACATTGACTCTTCGACGATTGAGATTTAACAAAACGAACTGCATGTTGGCATAGTTAAATCCATATCATTCATTAACCAATGTTAATACAAAACCTTTTTGGCTGGGAGTGTTCAGAACCAAACAATATCTCAACTAATGACAACAGTAATGACTAAACAACAAGGAAACAACGTTTCACTGCTTCGACACACTCTTGTCGTCAGATTCCAAAGTGCAACACACAAGAAAAACAGGTCTCAACTTTATGACCGAGGTCAAATTAAATCTCGTGGATTTAAACGGTTGTTAAGGTTAGTTTTTTGTTGTGGGTTTTAGGCTTAGCGTTTCTAAGTTCAAATTGGACAATGCGACTTATAGGGTGGGAAAGTACGGTAGTTTAAACCTGATTAGTTTATTTACTAACTTGTGTTTGGACGACCTTATTATCCCATGAAGTCGGTGTGTTTGTGAGATCTTTGTCTTTTGTGGAGTCATTGAACGCCTTGTAAGGTTTGATCTGATTTCGATGTACCCATTTAGCAATTGGCTCTTTGCGGCCTTTGCTGATTTTGATTTCGTAGACGACTGAGGACACTTTGTCTGTTATCAGATGAGGTCCAGTCCACCTGGGCATTAGTTTGCGGGCGAGAGTTCCGGTCTCGGACTCTCCTTTCCCGGTTGCTGGGGCGAACGTATAGTACCAGACTCTGTCTCCCACTTGGAGTTCATTGTGAGAGGCCTTCTGGTCGTAGTACGCCTTGCGTCCTTCAGCGGATTTTTCCAGGTTTTTCTGGGCGAAAGCAAAAGTGTTTCTGAGGTGTACATTCAAATCTTTCATGTATTGTTGTGTAGTGTAGGCTGTCGCCATGGCGGCGTCGCCTGGTTGGTACAACAGGTGTAGAGGGAGAGTCATTTGTCGACCGGTCATCATCTCGAAGGGAGAGATGCCAGTTGATGTGTGTGGAGTGGCTCTTATGGCCATGAGGACCAGAGGGAGTTTCACATCCCAGTCCTTGTGGTTTGCAGCCACGTATTTCTTCAAAATACTCACCACAGTTCTGTTTGCTCTCTCTACTTGGCCTGAAGCCTGTGGGTGGTAGCCGACATGAAAGTTAGCCTTGACGCCTAGCGTCTTCCACAGTTCTTTCATCACTTCACCTGTGAAGTGTGTACCTTGGTCTGAGTTCACCCGAAGGGGAAGTCCAAACCTTGAGAATATATGATTCATTAACAACATAGCAGTGGTTTGTGCTGTGTCGTTGGGAGCTGGTAGGCATTCTACCCATTTGGTAAATGCACAGGTTACCGTGAGAAAATATTTATTTCCTCTAGAGCTCTTAGTGAGTGGTCCAACCCAGTCGATCTGGAGGTCAGACCATGGGAATGCAATGCCTCTGCTTTGCAGTGGTGCTCTGTGAAGTGGTCTGGTTGGCTGAAACTGGCCACAGACCACGCACCCTTCAATGTAGTCCTTGACATCCTTTTTCATTCCAGGCCAATAGGCAATTTGTTTTAATGCCGTCAGCGTGGCTTTATCTCCTTTGTGTCCTGCGGACGGGAGATCATGGGCATGAACTAACATCACCCCCCTTTGGTCATGGGGAACCACGAACACAGGTGAGGACGTTGGTCCATGAGCAAAAGTTAGGATGCCCTTGATTAGTTTTAGCTGTTTGCGCAGCTGGTAAAGGACTTTAAGGTCTGGATCGGAATCCAGTTCGTCTTTAGACGGAGTGTTTTTCTCTGGATCAGTCAGGTACAGTATCATGGAGTTGATAGCAGGATCCGACTTCTGTAGTTGGATGATGTCTGGGTCAGTCAGTGCAGGTCGTACAGAGACTGCGTTGTCAGCAGGTCTGGCTGCGGCCTGTGCACGTGTGACTGCCATAACCCTGACCGAAGGTTGTATTGGCAGAGTCCCGATTAACCAGGAGGGGTCGAAGGACCATAGAGGACCTTCGTCGGCTCCTTCTTTGGCTAAGGAGTCTGCAATGTCATTGTAGTGCTTGTCATCGCCTGGGACTCTAGAATGCCCTGGAACTTTCTTCCAGTAGATCTGTAAGTCGTGTGATGTCACCAAGTGATCACACGCTATGAAAAGCTCTTTGTGTTTGACCACTTTTCTGTCGCTTGTTAGGAAACCGTTCTGTTTCCACACAGCGAGGTGACAAGCGAAACTTAAACGAGCATAGTTAGAGTCAGTGCAGATAACTAGCGTCTTGATGGAGCGTTCTACTACCATCTGGAGAGCTATTAGGATTCCTGCAATCTCAGCATACTGAGAAGTCTGAGAGCCTAATTTGTAGCTGAAAGTTATCTGTTCTTGGTCTTGGAGGAGAACTCCTCCAACACCTGCCCTACAGATTTTGTCGCGGAGGAATGAAGATCCATCCACGTACAATGTTGTCATATCTTTGCAGATATTGTCATCAAAGAAGTGGTGATTCGGGTCTTCGGTTACTGGGGGTTTTACCTCAACCGGCGGCTGGGTGGCTGGCACATCTTGTGTACACTTCTGGCAGATTGCCAAGTCCGTCCCCAGATGAGACTTCTTGTTTTGACCATAACGTATGTCTAGGTCAAAACTTTGAAGCGCCATGAGCCACGTTGCAACACGTGAGTTTGTCACCACACCATCTCTGATGCGTTCACTGTTAAGAAAGGTCACTGGCTGGTGTTGTGTTTCCACAATGATTTTCTGTCCACCAATGTAGCTGGAGAAATGTTTAACTGCCCACACTGTGGTCAGTAAAGCTTTCTCACAGTCTGAGAATCTCAATTCGGGGCCTGCCATCGTTTTGCTGGCGTAGGCTACTACACGTTTGTCTCTGTCGTGTATCTGGTACAGACCTGCACTTATGCAATGAGCTGAGAAGCCCACTTCCAAGTAAAACTCTTTGTTGTAGTCTGGGTAGACTAAACAAGGGGCTGACTTGATCCTGTTTATAAGAGCGTCCATTGCCTGTTGCTGTTTGTCAGTCCAAACAAATGGTACGTCTTTTTTAAGGAGTTCAGTCAGTGGTTTCGCAAGGTCCGCATAGTTTTCGATGAATTGGTTCGAGTAGTTACACACGCCCAGAAAACTTTGTAGTTCTTTGAGATTGGTGGGGACTTTGAGATTGTCGAGGCCTTGGGTGCGAGTCAGCTGTGGTTGTACTCCGTCAGGACCTACAAGTAGGCCAACGTAGTCCACTTTGGTTCTGCACCATTGGCATTTTGACAGTGATATTTTAGCACCAGCAGTTGTCAGCTGATTCAGAACGTGGTCGATCTCAGCCAAATGTGAGTCCAGTGTTGGCTGTCTCAAAAGGACATCGTCCACGTAGATCAGTGTCCCACGCTCGTGGGCGTCTGGACATGCTTTGTTCAAGAAAATGTTGAACTCTGCAGGTGAGTTAGCGTAGCCAAAGGGACACCTGAAGGTGATATTTTAGCACCAGCAGTTGTCAGCTGATTCAGAACGTGGTCGATCTCAGCCAAATGTGAGTCCAGTGTTGGCTGCCTCAAAAGGACATCGTCCACGTAGATCAGTGTCCCACGCTCGTGGGCGTCTGGACATGCTTTGTTCAAGAAAATGTTGAACTCTGCAGGTGAGTTAGCGTAGCCAAAGGGACACCTGTTAAAGGTGTACTGACGGCCACCAAAAGTGAAAGCTAGTTTGTACTGGTCCTCGGCGCGCACAGGGATGGTCCAAAAACCAGAGGCGACGTCGAGAGTCGAGAAGTACTTACCATTGGTGACCTTGGGCAGTTCCTGTTGGAGTTGCGTCATAGGCCATCTGGATAAGGGAACTTGTTTGTTCAGCTTTCTGTAGTCTATAGTGAGTCTCCACTTACCATTAGGTTTTAACACCGGCCATAAAGGCGCAGAGTAAGTGCTGTTACAGTATCGGATGATACCTTTTTCTAACAGGTCATTAATGATTTCTCTGATAGGTTGATGTGCTGCCAGAGGAATCTTGTACTGTCTGACAAATGCAGGGGGAGCATTAGGCGGGGTTGGGATGCTCACTGTGTGGAGCGTGGTCAACCCACAATCCATCGAGTCAGTTGAGAATGATTTCTCATATTTTAGAAGAACTTTGCGAAGTTTGTCCCTTTCTTCATCAGTTTTCAGGGCGTCGGCTTGGGCGACCACCTGGTCAATCTGTGAAGCAACTGAGAGGGGTTCTTGCTCTTTGGGGAGCTCCAGTGAGTCCCCTTCAGTGTCGTAAAACCTGTCAACAGGTAGTGCACTGTAAGTTTGGGGGCATAGACTGTCTCCTTTGTTGAAACCGAACCTGCGGACAGTGTCCTGGTCGGACTCACTGGGGGAGAAAAGAGCTATGGCCTGTGTTGGTTTCGTGAACAAGACTTGCCCCGTGTGTTGATATGGGATCAAGTTCTCTGGGAGTCCTCCCAGAAATGGAATGCTTAGCTCAAAATCATGAAAATCAGTGGAGATCAACCATCCTAGCTGTGTGTTTTTTGGGATCAGTACCTCTTCTGTGCTTGTGTTGCACACAGCAACAGTCGTGGTCCTGCAGTCGAGGGTCACTTGGAATGTGGCCTCCATGGACAGTCCTAAGTTGAAAAACATAGGAGATGGTTGAAAGTATGCCTGTTTTGTGCTAATAGCTTGTCCTTTCATGATGTGACACATCACCGGCTTGTTCATAACCTGAGGTGGTACCGCAGTGTTATGGCTGTTAGCAATCTGACAGACCTCTGGAATGGTCTGTCCAGCCTTAAGGTTCTCTGTTGTTAGCACAGGAGAGTCCTTTGTGGCTGTGTCTAGTGACCACAGTACATTGTTGTTGATGTCCACTCGGACACCTAACCTTACCAAAATGTCGGAGCCTATGTAGGTTGCATGTGGTAAGTTCGGGACCACGAGGAACGGGTGATCCAGTTCTCGTTGGTTCCAGATCAGTTTCAGGTCAATGATCCCTTTTGCGGTCATTACCTGTTTATCGTTGGGGTCCAACGAAAAGCGGAAAGCCTTTTTGTTCATTTCTAGTATGTACAAGTATTTTCAATTGGCTTAAAACACCCAGTAAATGTAGCGTTTTTGTTAGTAACTGTTATTTACCACTGCCAGTAAATGCATCGTTTCACTTGTTGCTACCCTGCTGGTCTGTCAAGGGCAAAATCAAGTTTAAGCAATTTGATTGGCTGTATGGTCTGGGGTGAGGGCGTTTAAGCAATTTGATTGGCTGTGATGCTCTGGGAAAAAAAAAGCGTTGTTGGAGGTGAAAAAGAGTTGGTCGGCAGCGGTTGATGAACAGGTTTGGATCAATACCGCTGGGACTTTTTGTTTTAGCTAACATTGAAGCTACAAAACTTTTCCCTGGACGTTTTTGTCTGTTTTCTGGAGCCACTGAACCGGACCACGCTCAGCGTATTGCTTGGAAGTGGAGCTGCTGACCCAAACCACGCTCGTGAACAGGAAAGTGCCGTTGGACTGAAGTTGGAGCAGTTTCATTGCCGTTATTCCAAACTGGTAATCCATGGTGGGGGTGAGTAACCCATTCCTCGCTGTTGTTCTGGGAGCCGCCATCTCTGGAACTGCTATTCTGAGGATGATATCTCACTGAGTCCCTTCAGGCCTGCAACGTTTTAGAGCTAACTGACTGCTTTGTTAAGTCAAGAGACTGAAAAGTGTGGTTAATTCACTCAGCCTTGCCTGCTGATTTTTTGAGACTGAAAAGTGTGGTTAATTCATTCAGCATTGCCTGCTGAAGTTTTGAGACTGAAAAGTGTGGTTCATTCATTCAGCATTGCCTGCTGAAGTTTTGAGACTGAAAAGTGTGGTTCATTCATTCAACCTTGTTTGCTGATTTTTTGTTGTTGTTATATGTATTCTGTTTGAGGGGTTGTTTTGTACAGTTCTGAGACAGTTTGGTTGCACTAACTGTACTAAATGTTTAACTGTGCTCTAATGTGCATTGCCCTACTGACCAGTACAGTTTATTAAACTGGTATGTTTTTTCAACTTTACTATTTTTCCTATTCCTTCCGTATTTAGTATAATGTTAAATTTGCATGTCATTTAGATTTTAGCTGGATTTATCTAGTTTTGATATTGGGCTCGGTTACACACTCTATTTACAGCATAGGCTGTCACCAAATACAGTAACACACTTATTTCATATTGTGAAGTATTTCATAGAGTGTAGGTCAGAGAAACTGGGCGCTGTTCATAGGGTAAACGTGAACAGTGGTTACACAATAATAAAACAAAATAAAAATAAATAAATAAAATCCCATATGGTCCAGTGGTTAGGATTCCTGGATTTCACCCAGGCGGCCCGGGTTCGACTCCCGGTATGGGACTAACATTTAATAAAATCCCTTGTGCGTGTGGTGGCGGGGTAGGGATGCGGTTTCAGACGCGAAGTCGAGACAGTTTTGTGTGTGTGTGTGTATGTGTGTGTGTGTCAGTCTCGTTCATTACGTCTTCGTTTTGTTTTATTATTTGTTTTTATATTGTTTCACTCTGTGCAGCTTTCATTTTTGTCTTTTCTTTCTAAGCAACGAACAAAACGAAAACAAAAACAAACAAAAAAATGAAACGTACGTTTTTTTTTTTTTAATGACGTGGGAGAGACGGTTGGGGTACAAGTTCTTGTTTTATGTCTTCCCAAAACAATAATTTCTGAATCAAGAAGTTTGAATAAAATTATTTTAACACCATAACCGTCACAAATTGGTATTTACTGCAGGACTGTTAATTTGAATTTGTATTATAGTATTAGTTTAGCGTATGGTAATCATGGGCCAAGTTCAGATTAGGCTCTCTTTCAAGACAGAACAAGAAATAAGAATTATTTCTGTTATTTTTCTTTGCACATCATGACATGAAGGAAGAATGTTGTTGGAAGATGTTGATGGGATGGCGGCGCGTGCAAACGTTGCGGCTTCTCTCTCTCCCAGCAACACAGTGCTTTCGTCTGTTTTGTCCTGCATGCCGCAATTTGCCGGCACGTCTTCATCTTGTCTACGTGTTCAAGAACGCAAGTATAGCCGTGAATTCCTGCTTGATGTCGGAAAAACCGCTCATCTGGAAATAAACAGCGAACTCGAGGAGCAGCTACGTGCCTGCGGCCTACTCTGGAAGCCAGCCCCGAGCCTCCCTTCACCGCGCACGCCGTGGAAACGACACAAGCGGCGTGACAGGAAACAGAAGCGGGGTAAACGTGGAGGTATCAGAGCTAGGCTAGCAGCTAGCCCACACAGGCCGGCTATTCCATCCATGGTTTTGGCTAACGTGCGCTCCTTGGACAACAAATTGGATTATATACACCTGCTACGAACGACACAAAAGACTGTGAGAGACTGTTGTGTGTTTGTATTCATGGAAACGTGGCTTAACAACAACGTTCCGGACCACGCTATCCAGCTGGAGCAGCTAACACCCTACAGGGCAGACCGAACTCCTGAGGGAGGTAAGACACGCGGAGGCGGGCTCTGTGTTTACATCAACAACGCATGGTGTCGTGATGCTGCTGTGGTCTACAAACATTGCTCACCTTTTGTGGAGTTTATGACTATTAAATGCAGACCGTTCTATTTACAGAGGGAGTTTACAGCTGTTATGATTGTTGCTGTATATATTCCTCCAAGCTCCAACAGCAAAGTTAGAGGTGAGGCACTAAATGAACTATATGTGCACATCAGTGAGCAACAAACAGCCCATCCTGATGCTTTTCTCATCACGGCTGGTGATTTCAACAAAGCAGATTTAAAGAGTGTATTTCCAAAAATATACAGAAACATAAACTTTGCAACAAGAGGAAACAACACGCTGGACCAAGTTTACACCACCATGAAAAATGCCTACAGAGCACTCCCCCTCCCCCACATTGGTGCTTCTGACCATATCTGTGTTATGCTAAAGCCAGCATACAGGCCACTGGTGAAAGTCACAAAACCAGTCCGCAAGCAGATACGAGTGTGGCCAGAGGGGTCTTCAGAGGCACTCCAGGACTGTTTTGACACCACAGATTGGGGTATGTTCAAAGAAGCTGCTACCACAAACAACAACACATGTCTCCAGGAGTACTCAGACACTGTATGTTCATACATCACCAAGTGCATTGATGATGTAACCAACCTCAAGACCATCACTGTTCGGGCTAATCAGAAGCCATGGCTGACAGCTGAGGTCTACGGACTCGTGAAAGCCAGGAATGCTGCCTTCAAAGCGGGAGATCAGGTGGGCCTGAGTGCAGCCAGAAAGAACCTGGAATGTGGCATCAGAGAGGCCAAGAAGCAGTATTCCAGGAAAATAGCTCACTGTTTCAAGGACAGCAAGGATACACGCAGTCTGTGGCAGGGAATACAGACCATCACAAACTACAAACCATCCCCCCAGACCTGTGACAGCTCAGCCTCTGCGCTGAATGAACTGAATGAGTTCTTTGCTCTGTTTGAGGCAAGTGTAATAAATTAATTGAATAATGCGGTTAGTAAGGTATTTAAACACTTACTGACCCACCATTATTGTAGATGCGCAGTTTAGCAGACTTTAATCTTGCACAAACTGCCACCAAATGCGCGAGTTCTTCCTTTTTCCGATACTAAATTGTTTTTACTGTGATTAGCCAGAAATGTAATTTCACAAGAGGCTCAACTTATGTTGGTCTACCAGAAAAATAGACCTTTTATTGAAACTATCACAAAAATTACATTAAACATTTGTATCGATATTAGCTCTGATTTACTAACTAAGTTGACAAGAATTCAAATTAAAACAAACAGACAGTTAAAACTTAACTGTTGGCACATTACTTGACAGATTAATAGCTTATGAAAAATAAGAAATAGGAGGAAGGAGTTCTGGAGCTAAGTTAAGCTAAAGTTGTTTACTTTGAACCAGACTAGGTGACACCGTTTCCCCCACACGAGCAGATTGCTGGGCTCCCGCACGTTCAAACACACCACGGCTCTTTACCTGTTGGAGGTTCGTCTCTTGGAGACAAGAGTGGAGAAGTTTGTGGACACACACGTGGATGGGTTTGTCCAGTGGCCGTCCAGTTGGACTTCAGCGTGAGTGTGCTGATTCACGATACGAGGAACTCGCCTCCCTCGGCAGGGACCAACGGTCGAGCGCACAGACTGACTTTCAAAATAAAACTTTAGAAAACAAATTCTTCCAGAAAGGAGAGTGAATGGATCAAAGTAAGGCTTTACTATGATCCCCGCTGAGACGTGGGTCGTTGACACCTGACCGGGACGTCTCAAGCTTTCAGAGAGGAGAGACGCAGGTTGACCGTTCGTTCTCCTCCAAACTCTAACCCAAAATGCAGGAAGTGCCCCTTAAGAAGGGGGTGTGACTTAGTCACATACTTCCTGCTGATTGGTTGTTGCACCCCTAGAGAGGGTGTGACTTTGCAAATGAGTGAGTTTGAGTGACAGATGATAGGGTAGACAAAACATAGAAAACATACGTGAGAAGATGCAGGTGCATGTGCACAAGTCCGTACTTTGTTTTGAGAACTGATTCATTGTTTTTAGAAAGGACGGGAGACCGAAAGCAAGCTATGTCTAGCACTTTTCCTTTGAAACAAAAACAGTTCAAACAAATACGAAGGATTGTTCATTCAACTTTAGACACTTATTCTGCATAGAGCAGACAGTTCAAAACATGATCATTCTGAGATGTTCTCTTAACTTTGTCATATTTAAAATATACCAGCTTAGTAAAATCATCATTGAAATGACAAAAATACTGTTTGATCAATTCTGAATTAACACACATTAAAGAGAAAGTTCAATCTGATTAATTAGTGTCCATTAATTCATAATAATTGTTAAAATATATAAGTGTCCATCTGTCTCCTTGAGGTTCAAGCAAGTGTAACACTGAGTGATTCAGAGAGGTGTAGAGAGGTGTACTTGAAGGTCAAGACAGAAATATCAGAGGCTAGGTGTATCACTACAGTCCCCCTTTTTGGAAGTCATCGCCTGTCCTTGGAGATGAGTTCCAACACGAAAGGATACCACCGAATGTCTCTGACCTCTATGTAATCCAGCAAATGGAAAAAAAAATCAAAAAGTTCAAAATTATACTCCCATAATGTTTTTGGAAATTCCATACTGTTCGTAGGTAATCCCTTTGCGGTAAGCTTTCAATCCTTTGGAAAACATAGTCTGTTAACCCATGGAAAACTGAGTCTGTGATCCCTTGGAAACAAAGTCTTATAATCCACAACGGTAAATCCACAACGATGGGGGTTATTGATTTCATCAGCAAGAATGGAATTTAATCAGCATGTAGAGGGGATCCCTCGATTGAAGCAGAGGAGGCGGCCTTGGATGAAGGTTGAAGACCAACGTTGGATCAGCAGGTCCCCACATCGAAGGTTGCAGGCTGGACGGCTTCCAGTCGGTGCCACCCTGATTCAATGTGTCATGCAATTATGTGGTTTTAGGTGGGCTTATGATTGGGATTCTACATTAGGCCTACCTATATGCACCTGGTATGTAAGCTATCATGGATTAGATCAGCTAAAATTACCAATTAAGGGGTGGATCAATGCTGTAAAAATCAGAAATAGGGATCTATACCTATAGAAATGGGGAGGGCTTCTGTAACGAAGGCCTCTTCATTCAAACTATTCCTCCATTCATTATTTAGTTTAGGTTAAACTAAAATAAAAAATGAAACTAGTTTGGTCTAAATGTCTGTTGTCTTTTAGACGAACGACGCAAGATTTGGTAATCCCTAAAAATTTTGAAGTCTATGGCGAGACTCATCAAAATGAATAGATCTAGAATAGAAACGATCGAATCGGTTCTACCTAAATGATTGGGAGATCAGTGTAGATTATAGTACCTTAAGTAGTATTAATCTACTATGACTCATCAAAGATTGAGATCTTTAACAAAATGAACAGCATGTTGGCATAGTTAAAATCCATTTAAGTCTTCAACTTATCAACAATCAAAACCTCTTTTGGCTGGGAGTGTTCAGAAAACAATAACAACTTCAATAACAACAAAAGTAGCAATCAAGCAACTAAAAACAACGTTTCACTACGTCAAACTCACTCTGGTCGTCAGATTCCACGTCACACACAAGAAAAACAGTTCTTAGCTTTATAACCGATGTCAATTAAATCCTGCAGATTTAAACGGTTGTTAAGGTTAGTTTTTGTTGTGGGTTTTATGCTTAGCGTTTCTAAGTTCTAGTTGGAACGGTTTCTTTTCGCAACTAGAATAGTTTAAACTGTTTAAGCTTATTTACTATCCTGTGCTTGGACGACCTTCTTTTCCCATGAAGTCTGTGAGTTTGCGAGATCTTTGTCGTTTGTGGGGTTATTGAAATCTTTGTCCTTGACATGGGCATGGCCTAACATCACCCCCCTGTGGTCATGAGGGACCAAGCACACGGGTGTGGACGTCCGTCCATGGGCACGAGTTAGGATGCCATTGTTTAGTTTAAGCTGTTCGCGCAGTTTATGGGGAACCTTGTACAGGAACCTTATAGGTCTCGGCCAACGTACTCTCTGTACGTTTACCTCTTTCTGCGTAATGCAGGTGTGTCACAACTGTCGGCGCCGTCGCAGGCGTGTCTCTGTCGTTGTGATGTATGTCTTCCCACTTCATGAATGAAGAGGTGCTCTTTGAGTCTGTAAGAACTATGTCATCTCTGAGTAGTTCTAGATTCAAATGCTCCTGAACCAAGGTTTCATCGAAAGCTTGGCTGATAACTGAATTACCTGTCCCAGAGGACAGCACAGCGTTCTCGGTGCGTGATCCTTGGACCTCCACACCGTCTTCTACCTGTGGTAGGAAGTGTGAGTCTGCCCCCCTTTTGTTTAAGGAGGGGTCCTCAAAATCAGTAACAATGAAGTCCAAGTGACTGTCAGAGTGTTGTAGACTGTCACCTTGTGGGCTCAGATGTCCTTGAACCAAGACTTCACTGAAAGCTTGGATGATAACTGAATTACCTGTCCCAGAGGACAGTACAGCGTCAACGGTGTGGGACTCTTGGATCTCCACACCTTCATCTACCTGTGGTAGGAAGTGGTCAGGGAGTGCTGAAGGTGTCAGCTCGCAGAGGAGGTCCTCGTGATGGGCCAGAGTCTGGTCCAATTGTTGAGTCTCCTCTGTCTCATCTGTATATGAAGGATCACTTACCGGGTTTGTGGTCTCGGTTGGGGAATCCTTTTTTACCTTAGCGGTACCTGCTGTTAGACAGTCAGTGTCCTGACCTTGGGGAGGTACCACGAATGGCAGTGGACTGCTCACTGTGGCCCACATTGTCTGACTGCCATAATCTATAATCGCTTCAAAGCGACTTATAAAATCTTGGCCGACCAGAAATGGGATGGAGTTCACTGTAGACACATGTACCGGATGGTAAATTGTCGTCTCGCCAATCTGCATGTGAACCATGGCAATAGCTGTCATGGTTGTTCCCACTTCCGAGAGTCCTCGCAACTCTATAGCACATTCTGTCTGGGGTATCACTCTGCCAACACTGTTAGCGGCGGTCCGTAGCCTCTCAAACAGCTCGGCCGACATGATAGTCACGTCTGAGCCGCTATCCAGGAGTGCTTCTCGCGAGAACACCCCTTCCAGTCTGAGTGGCAGGTAAGCTTTCTTAGCGTGCCCCATTCTCATAAATTTACACAGAAACCTTCTAGGTTTAAGCACACGCCTCTGAGTACGTGTAACTCCGTCTGTGTAATCATCGTCGCTGTCAGCATCATGATGGCAGTCTGCCACATGACCTTCAGGATGCGGATTTTCAGCAATTTGTTTGCTGTCAGCATTTATGTCAGTGTTGACGTTGTTGTTGTCAACCATGTGCACTGAGTTGTTGCAAAAGACAGTGCTGCGCGTCGCTTCATCAGGATGAACAACGTTGTTTGTGTTATCATCAAGGACAACGTCACACGTTGTGTCAGCTTGGTCAACCACTGTAACATTCAAATCATTTGACAAACAAACCACATCCTCAGTCACGTCCTCGCGCGGAGGCGCCGCTTCCATAATCTGGAGCATGTGTGACTCATTGCATGTCTCGAGCTGTGCAGCTCGAGGGGCAGGGGCAGGAGGGCCGCTTCTCGGGGGCACATGTCGGGACAGACCCTTTTTCAAAGGGTCACGGTTCCCAGACATCAACTTCTCTCGAAATTCACCCACTGTGAGACCTAGGTGAGAACTCTTTTGGTTCGATCTGAACCATCTCGGTTCATCTAGAGAGCGAACATCTGCCTTTTGTGGTTCATTGCTCATCACAGGGTTTTCAACCTGAGACGAAAGAGGAGCAGCCTCAAAAACTGACGCAGCATATTGTCTTATCACTTCCATAGAATCTTTTTTGCAATCAACCAGAAAATGAACACATTTCATTTGAAAAGGCATAAGATTCATAATGAAAAGACGTTTAAACTCCACATTTTCCTCCAATCCAGGGACAGTTTTGTCCTTTGTGCAAGCAGAGAGGAGCCTGTCGTAAAACACCAGGGGATGTTCACCTGGTTCCTGTAGGACGTTCTTAGCACCTAAGTAATTAGCATACGATGAGGCAGATTCCCCCACTTTGCGGGAAGCACGGGAAGGAATCCCAAGGCCCCCACGCATCCATCTAGGATACACAGAGCAAGAGGCCACCTCAGGTGGTTCACCTGTTCGAACGTCCATCTTTGTACTGATATTCTGTGAAAAATCAAGTAAAATGGCCTTATTTCACAGCATTCAGCCTCACCATGTGATGCCTTGATGTGAAATGAAATAAAAAATCAGTGATTCCTATTAATTTGTCGACCTGAGACAAGGTCAAACAAAATCGTCTGTCGTGGCAGCAGGAGCCTCATGTGCAGAGGCCTCCACCTTATCTGGAAATTTGCGAAACACAAATTAAATAAAGCCACCGTAGGGAGCAAGGCCTACCAGCTCGTTATTCTAAATAAACTTGTACCTAAAATAAATAGGAGGGCCTGTTTGCAGCTGTTCAGTAACATCCAAGATGTGAAATTTAACAAAAATCAGTGATTATCATTAAATTGTCGTCACGTGACCTGGTCACATGGCGATCGGCAGTCTCAGAGCAACCGACTCAACCCACCCATTAAAACCTCAAAAACACCGCGTTTAAACAGTCTTTTTAATGACAGTAACGGACAAACAAGCACGGAAACTCGTCTGGGACAAACAGTAAGTGAAAATTGACGAGGAGCGGGCTTCACCCACTGCGCAAGCGCCAACACTTACAGCGTAATCGACCAATCACAGCGAAGACAGAACTGTAGTTCTAAAACCCAAGTGTTCATGGGAAACTGTGTCTTCTAACCTTAACGCCGCCCACTTGCGACGTGCCGTTCGAGCGGTGCGTTCACGGACCTGCGGTCTCTTGAACTCTAGCGAGGAACGGACTTTTTAACGTCCTAAAACAGTCATAAATATCGCAAAACACAAGCCAGTCTTCGACGATAT
>JBBPBX010051676.1:0-24493 GCA_038048925.1 Garcialebias charrua
TGTCTCTGTTTCCGGAGACTGCTCTTTTTCCTTCCGGCGTCCACTCTGGTTCCTCGACGACTCCGTTTGAGGAAGCTGTGTGCAAGTGCTTGGACCGTGGACTGTGGTGTCGTACCGTTCCCCTTCCAGTGACGCGCAGGGTGTGACGTCAGTGCGGCCACTTGCCTTTTCTACGGCATGTCGCGAGTGCCAGAACCAGTGGAAGGGTGATCTGTATTTAATTGTGAAAATCATTCCGTGTTTGTGTGTTGGGTTTAAAGGGTTATCTTGTTTTGTTTAGTTAGTAAGTTTTGTTGTGTTGTAGTTGGTACGCCAATTTTAACTATTTCCTGAGTGACTTATTGTAAATAAACACTGCATTTTAAGGATGGTATATTGACAAATGTTTAGATTAATTATAATAAATCATTGTTATTTTGAACAGTTGTCCCGGATGTTTTAATCAGTGCAAAGCGAACCTGCGTGGCCTTAAAAGCAATAAGGTATTATTCTCTGGGAGAAATTCCCAAGGTGGCGTTGTTGTCTAATTTATTCATGCTCTCAGGGCATGAGTAATGCCACATGTCTGACCTTTTTTAATTACCTTTGCGTTTACATTAAAGCTAGGGTATGTAGTTTATTTTTTAAACATATTTATTCACTCTGCCCTTCTCTCCTGATACATTGATCTTTGACATGTAATCTCTCAAAAAAACTATCGTCCTCTGGCGTCTCCCGGTGGTAATAAAAGCATTTATAAAAAGCCAAGAGCGCCCCGCGGTTAACCAGCCAATAAAAACAGAGCTTCTTACTTTTCACCCCCTAACCCACGCCCCCCCTCCCCAACCCACGCCCCCGCCTGTCAGCCTGCAGCGAGCCCCGCAGCGGCCGCGCAGGTTCTTGTTGAAATAATTTCAAAGCGATGCAAAACTGTTTTGTATGTGACACAAATGTATTAAATATCCCTTCTTCATCCCTGCTCTGAACTTTTTTTTTTTTTTGCCAAAAGTCAAGTGATCGCTTCTTCCCCTCCAGACCTGCACTGACAGAAATGAGGAAGTGGATCAATTTGTCACGAGCGAATTCAATCATGTCCAACGTGGCTGTGAAGCTCTGCAGGTTTCAGGGTGTTTTTGTTTTGCTGGACCAGTGGTCCATGTTTTTATTTTATTTTTAGAATGTTTTATTAACACATAATCACAGAACATTGCAGCCCATTATAGTAGGCGTTTATCAGAGAACACAGAAAACTAATTTAAAGTACCATATCTCTTTCATTGTTATTTTCCCATCTTGCAAAATAATGCACCAGAGAGCAGTGACTTATGATCTTGTTGATCATTTTAAAACTTCAATGCAAATTTCACTTGATAAAATTGCTCCGCTGAAAAAGACATTACAGTAATCAGTCAGAGGAAGCTGGAAAGGAAATGGTGCTCCACTAAAGTAGAATAATTGTATTTAACTTGGAGAGATGACCTGCTAACTGAAAGCTCTCCATAAAGCTAGAACTGTATATTATTCATCTTTAATAGATGAGAATAAAAATAACCCCAGGTTTCTGTTCAGTACTATACTAATGAAAAGTCCTAGCTCTGTTGAGCCATGTTTCCCCACAGATATAAGCAGTGATGACTTTGTGAGTTTCTTTATAAATAAAATTATTTCAAATAGAGAGAAAATTCACACCACCCTTCCTACTATCACCTCTGGTTCCCTATCAGATGAAGCAGCTTTATAAATGTCATAAGAACCTGATTTATGTTTGGACTGTTTTTGTCCTGTTGAGCTCTCTGAATTGTCAGAAATAATAACTTCATCCAAACCATCAACGTGTCTGCTTGATCACATCCCAACCAGACTGTTTAAAGAGGTATTTCCTCTAATTAATATCCATATTTTGGATCTGTTTCGTTTATCTCTAATGAATGGTTACGTACCAGAGCGCTTTGAGGTTGCTGTAATTAAACCTTTACTCAAGAAACCTGATCTTGATTCAAGAAATTCTGGCCAATTATAGACCCGATACATCTAATCTAATATTCATCTAAACATTTACTGAAAAAGTAGTTGCAAATCAATTGTGTGAACATCTGAACAAACAATCTGAGGAGTTTCAGTCAGGGTATAGAGCTCATCATAACACAGAAACAGCTCTGGTGAAAGTTACTAATGATCTTCTCATGGCCTCAGACAACGGACTAGTGTATATTTGTTAGACCTAAGTGCTGCAGTTGATACAGTTGATCATAATATTCCATTACAGAGACTTGAATGTGATATTGGGATTACAGAAATGGCTCTAAAATGGTTTAAATCACACTTATTGATAAATTCCAGTTTGTACATGTAAATAATGAAACTTCTTCAAATGCCAAAGTTAATCATGGAGTTCCTCAGGGTTCAGTGCTTGTACCAATGCTTTATATTTGATTTCATTAGGTAAAGTTATTAAACACCATGGAATAAATTTTCATTGTTATGCAGATGACACAGTTATATTTGTCCATGAAACCCAATGAATCCAATCAGTTACTTAGATTACAAGCATGTCTTAAAGACATAAAACCCTGGATGACCCTAAATTTTCTGGTTTTAAACTCAGACAAGACCGAAGTTGTGGTTTTTGGACCTGAGCATCTTGGAATGAACTTTGCGGCCTTTCACTTCCTCTGGATGGCCTCCAGTTTTAATGTTAAAAATCTTGGTGTTATTTTCAATTAGGATGTCTTTTAACCCCCCACATTAAAAACATTACTAGTACCGCTTTCCTCCACCTGCGTAATATCGCTAAAATTAGAAATATCTTGTCCAAAAATGATGCAGAAAAACTGGTCCATGCATTTATCACATCTAGACTGGACTACTGCAATGGTTTATCTGGGTGTCCTTCTTTAAAAAGTCTTCAGTTGATCCAAAATGCTGCTGCCAGAGTTTTAATGAGAGTTGGTAGGAGATTCCATTTCTCCAGTTTTAGCTTATCTCCATTGACTCCCTGTCAAACTTAGAATAGAATTCAAAATTTTACGTCTAACAAACAAAGCTCCCAACAACCTAGCTCCATCTTACTGTATATTATAGATCTTATTGTTCCATACTTTCTTAACAGAGCACTTCGCTCTCGGACTGCAGGTTTACTTGTGGTTCCTAGAGTTTCCAAAAGTAGAGTGGGAGGCAGAGCTTTAAGCCATCAGGCTCCTCGCTTGTGGAAGAAAACTTCAATTTTCCGTCCGTAAGCCTGACACGTTGTCTACCTTTAAGATTAGGCTTAAGTGCCGGGTATGTCCTTTTTGACAACTCCTATACAGGTAGTCCCCGACTTAGGAACGAGTTCCGTTCCTACGCCTGTCAGTAACACGAAAATCACCTTAAGTCGAAAATACGTCCAAACGGCACCTCATACATCCAAGCACCTCACACGTACAGTACTGTATTTTTACCAAGCACTTAGCCTATCTATCCTAACACATTACCCTACATAATTATCAAAATCCACATACATTTAGGAGCCATAATGAAGGAAAAAAGAGTTAATTTCTTTCTGGGAGCTGGTAATTTCTTCCTCTGTCTGTTAGCATGTTAGCTCGTGCACCTCTGAGCTCGGCAGCTTGCTTCACGAGGTCCACAGCGTTTACAGCAACGTCTGTTAGCATGTTAGCTCGTTGCTAGCATGTTAGCTCGTTGCTCAGCTATCCTCCGCTCCTCCTGTATTTCCAGGCGCGGTCCAGAGGTCTGCCTGCTCTGTAAGTTTCCACTGAGCGCGTCAGTGGAAACCCCCTCCTGTAAGTTTCAAGCTCCCCTAAGTTTTGTTTCCAGCTCCCCCCTTCCCTCCTGTAAGTTTCAAGCTCCCCTAAGTTTCGTTTCCAGCTCCCCCTTCCCTCCTGTAAGTTTCAAGCTCCCCTAAGTTTTGTTTCCAGCTCCCCCTTCCCTCCTGTAAGTTTCAAGCTCCCCTAAGTTTTGTTTCCAGCTCCCCCTTCCCTCCTGTAAGTTTCAAGCTCCCCTAAGTTTTGTTTCCAGCTCCCCCTTCCCTCCTGTAAGTTTCAAGCTCCCCTAAGTTTTGTTTCCAGCTCCCCCTTCCCTCCTGTAAGTTTCAAGCTCCCCTAAGTTTTGTTTCCAGCTCCCCCTTCCCTCCTGTAAGTTTCAAGCTCCCCTAAGTTTTGTTTCCAGCTCCCCCTTCCCTCCTGTAAGTTTCAAGCTCCCCTAAGTTTCGTTTCCAGCTCCCCCTTCCCTCCTGTAAGTTTCAAGCTCCCCTAAGTTTTGTTTCCAGCTCCCCCTTCCCTCCTGTAAGTTTCAAGCTCCCCTAAGTTTTGTTTCCAGCTCCCCCTTCCCTCCTGTAAGTTTCAAGCTCCCCTAAGTTTTGTTTCCAGCTCCCCCTTCCCTCCTGTAAGTTTCAAGCTCCCCTAAGTTTCGTTTCCAGCTCCCCCTTCCCTCCTGTAAGTTTCAAGCTCCCCTAAGTTTTGTTTCCAGCTCCCCCTTCCCTCCTGTAAGTTTCAAGCTCCCCTAAGTTTTGTTTCCAGCTCCCCCTTCCCTCCTGAAAGTTTCAAACTCCCTTAAGTTTAGTTTCAAGCTCCCTCTTCCCTCCTGTAAGTTTCAAGCTCCCTTAAGTTTCATTTCCAGCTCCCCCTTCCCTCCTGTAAGTTCCAAGCTCCCCTAAGTTTCGTTTCCAGCTCCCCCTTCCCTCCTGAAAGTTTTAAGCTCCCTTAAGTTTTGTTTCCAGCTCCCCCTTCCCTCATGTAAGTTTTAAGCTCCCCTAAGTTTTGTTTCGGTACCGTATTTTCTGCTGTAAAGGCGCATAAACGGCGTAACTCGAACTATGCTTTTCAATGGGAGCGCGTTTGTAAAGTCGAATCGTCGTAAGTCGAGACAGCCGTAAGTCGAGGACTACCTGTAGTTAGGATCAGCTTTGGTTTCCTGAGCTATACCTTAGTTATGCTGCTACAGGCTTAGACTGCTGGTGGATAAACTGACCACATTTCCTCACTGCACCTGTCTTTACTTGCTCTACTCTACCTGTTTGTATTTGTAATTATTTCTATCATTAAAGTGCTTTCTTTCTTCTTTATTCCAGTAGAAAGTACACCTGGACCTGTCATTCTATGTTTGTTTGTTCCTCCTTCTTGTTCTCTCAAACCCCAGCCGGTCGTCAAGGATTCGTCATGACTTCAAAACAGTTTCAACTCACCTGTTAGAGTGAAGCTGATCAGTTTCCGAGGATGTTCAACACCCACCTGCTCCGCCAGCCCCTCCACCTACAAAAACAAGACGGCATTAGAGTCTGCAGACTACAGGAAGACCTCAAATATAAACAGAAGAAGTATTTCTCCTCACAGGTCAGGACGTTCAGATCAGGTCATCACTCAAAACATCTAAAGCTTGCTTACATTATTACATTATTAACATTGTTCTAAATAAGGTGAGAGCAGCATGTGACCCATTACACTGGTTGATTCATTGTTGAACAATATCTAAATATGAAAAACTGTTTTCTTTATCCAGCAGCTTAAACAAAAATTGGTTCCAGACCTGACCCAGCAGGGTCAGAACCTTCTTCAGCAGCAGAACCTTGTGATTTTCTGTATCGATCTCATGGTTTTGGAGGAGGTCTGGTCCACTCTTCTTTCTATCAATGAGGGTTTTGCTTAGCTCTCTGAAGGTCTACCGCATCATTTCAGTCAGGCTTATGTTCTGGACTCTGACTGGACCTTGGTTCTGTTCTTTCTGACCCGTTCTGTTGGTCCAAGCTTCAGCTGTTGGGCAGATGGACTCTCATTTGACTCCAGAACTCTTTGGTCTACAGAGAAGTTCCTGGTCCACTCAGTGACTGACAGGAGTCCAAACCATCAGCCTCCACCACCATGCTGACAGCTGGGAGGAGCTGTTTCCTGCAGTGCATTCTGGATAAACATCTGTCCTCTGATCTGGTTCTGGTCCAGAAGTTTTGGTGGTTCCATCAGATTAAACTTTATAAACCTAACTTGAGCTGCCAAGTTGTTTTTAAAGAGAAGAGGTCATGACCTTCGACCTGCTGACTGAGACCTGTAGAGCACGGTCTGACCTTCAGGGTGAAGAATGTCAAATGTCTTAAATGTCTGCCTGATCTGAAGACCTGTATAATCCTCCTCACTGCAGAACGGTGGACTCCAGATAGTTTTTCTCCTCCTTCCTGTTTTACTTTTATATTTAAATTCAATAACAACATGACAAAACGATTAAATGACGCGTGTTGTTCTTCAGTTGAAATCATAACGACCTGAAAACTTGGAACAGCCTGGAAACACACAGGTGGACGGAGCAAGAACCATCATTTGGTGTAAAATATATCAACAACTACAACTAATTATGATGCTTTAAGATAATCTTCTTGTGTCTTATTGTAACAAGCGTACATCTGAAACATGTTTTGAGATTAAGCTTTAAATCTCAGTGGTTCAGCGTGATTCAACACAAAGGCAGTGCAACAGACCAGAACTGCTGGATTCTTCACGGTGATGCAGGGGGTCGCCGCTCTCAGCGCTCCACTCACCCCATGGTAGTATTTAAAACAAATCTTAGTCTCAGCTGTGGAGGGAGGAGAAAATACTTTTAATATGTCAGAGCCAATGAAACTGGGATCTTTACGGATCTTTATATAAAAGACAAACTTACGCTCCATGAAATAGGGTCCCGGCTCCAGCCTCCAAATGATCTGACCCTTCTGGGTGCCATTGACCCCTCTGTTTTTGCAGTCCCACACATTGGACGGGCTGGTCTCATCTGAAGAAAAGCAGAACTGTTTAGTTACAGCAAAGAGACAAAAAATAACTTTTTCAGCTCTCGTTGGTGCTTTCGGTGAGTAAAGCTGTCACAGTGATGCATTTCAGCCCGTTCAGGTCGGCACGCTCTGCAATCCAAAAAACTGTTTTTTCCTTTAATCAGTGAAATCCGTTCCTAAAATAGTCTCAGTGCAACCTTCAACCAGAAGGACAAGCTTCCTCCGAATTAAGAGCACGGAGGGGGATTTCCGCTGTCCGTAGCAGTTTTGTACACAGATTAATGAAGGCCCAAACCCAGGAAGTGTGTGTGTGTGCGAGGAGGCCGGGGCAGCGCGCATGTTATTGAATGTCTGCTTAGTCAATGAAAGCGTTCGCTCCACTGGGCTATAGGACCCTGAAGCAGGTCATGAAGTTATTTTGGGCTAAACAGAGCGACGAACCAACTACGTTAGGATCGCAGCAGGGGTGTCAGTGATCAATTGCTGTTTTTAATTTTCTACATCACCTTACAGCTGTTTTTTTAACATCTATTTTTAATACCATTTTATTTTCACTTGTTATTTTCAATTTCTATGCATCCTTTGATTGTCTATTGTTGTCCACTCTTGTCATCACTCTTTGTTAAAATTCAGGTCTCTCTTGTAAATGAGTCCCTGAGGCTCAATGGGATTAACCTGCATAAATACAGGTTGAATGAATGAATGAAAAATTGTTTGGACCAGTACCCCACCATGTTGCCATCATGCTCAAAGACTGAATATAGGACCAAAACAACACAATCTCTCTGGGTCACCACGGTAAGCGACAAATTGAGAACGTCATTCGTGACGGAGTTTTCCAAAATGTCTAGAAACACTTGTGAGGCTTCTTGGTTTCCTTGTGTGAGTTACAGGTCTTCGCTCTTAGGACACATTCATTTGAATTAATCCATCACGTTTCTCTAGTTCTGGACTCAGGTCTTGGGGACAACAGATTGAACAGGGAGTGCAGACATCTCCTTCCACAGTCACCTCTTAACACCTCTCCAGGGAGGACTCCAAGGTTTTCCTAGTCTAGCTGAGAGACATACCGTATTTTTCGGAGTATAGGTCGCATTGTCCAATTATTACCAATAGATTGGAAAAATCCCTAGATAGGTCGCACCGGAGTATAGGTCGTACCTACGTTTAGCTCTGCTGCAAATGTCTGCCACAGGAGCGCACAGCAAGGCTTTTAAGAAGATTAACACTTAAAAACAATTATTTGTTTGATAAAAATTATAGCAAATATGTGTCTGAGCTGAACTTTTCCTTAATAAATGAACGTAATTGTGAAATGAGATGGATTTTAACATTTGTTTCGCCGAAAGTGATAAAAAGCCATATACAGGTCGCACCTGAGTATAGGTCGCAGGCCATGAAAAAATGATAAAAAGGTGCGACCTATACTCTGAAAAATATGGTAGTCTCTTTCACAAAACACTTGAACCCAGGACTTAGATGCCTTCTGGTCATCTCTGGCCTCTCCTGGTGTGCCTTTGTGCCACAAAGCGAGGTAGTAACAGGGCCTAAACAGTTAACGTGTGAAAAAGGTAAACTGGTGCTGCGACTCAATATTGCTACAAAGTGATGACATCTGATCCGTGTGACTGCCCGGTTGTATGAATAAACAACAATGAAAAGATGTATTATAGAGGTAAGATGAATGATGATGCCACATGTTTAATATGTTGTACATCATGTCAACCCAGCTGAGTTCTGCTCCACGCTGCTTTTGTTTCCATGGTGGTCGGTTCATCTGAAAATTCACATCTGTGTGCAACGGGGCTGGCTCCATCAGTGATTTCTGAATGACCAGAGAAAGAAGATGGCATTTCACTGAACTGTCTTATGAAGAAGCCTAGCCAGAGTATCCTGGGTGTTCCCTTGGAAGGAGATGCCTCATTAGGGAGGTTTTCTGGGTATGTCCAATGGGAGGAGACCTCGGGAAATAATTTTAAACATGTTCAAACTACTTGTAGAAGAAATTTGCTCTCAAAGTAGCCACAGAATTATTGTGAACGTCTCAAACCCTCATCTGTTCAGTTTTCATGAATCAGACATATCAACAGGAGGGTTTGGCAACCAATGAAACTGATCTGTGACTAATTGGAGACAAATTATAATCAAACAGAGACACGAATGAGACATAATTAAGACGCTTTGCCTCTACACTGTCACGAGACGTGGAAACTCATGAATACCATTCACCAACTACAGTAGATGCAGCCTGATGAGAAACCACCTGAACATGCATACTAAAAGTTTGAAGTGCTCTCAGTAAATTAAGATGTTATCGTGTTAGAAGGATTGGTTCACTCGCTGGAGGTCAACTTGATTGAGTGAATATTAAGCCTTTGGGCCATCTGTTTTGTCCAGCTGTGTCATCACTTTTCAGTGCCACCATTTTATTATAATATGGTCACTTTTGTCAAAACCAGTCAATGGCAAACCATTGGATCTTTGAAGTCCTTCGCTGCCAGGTGATATGAATTAATCCACTGGAGTTTCTCATGAGAGACTCCAGATCTCTTATGAAATTAAAATGTAAAATAAAAACTTTCACTGACCCTCCACAAGTTTGACGTCTCAGTGAATTAAATTTAAGTTAAGATTGTGTGATATTCAGAAAAATGACCTCAAATCCCAAGAGCTCTATCTCTACAGGCCTCAGTTTGCAGGTCAAAGGTTACACATGCTCCCTTCCCTCCCTCATTAGGGTCTTGAAAAGACTGGCTCACATAAAAGAAGCTTCAGTCACATCCATGATGATGGAAATTGGTGTGAAACTAATTGGAGTCTAATCTGCATTGGATACGTTGGAAAACTGAAACCTAAGGCCTAGTTTACACACGTTCTCACGTGAAACAGTAATGTTTCTGTTGCGGTTCAGCTGTTTGTGTACATGACAACAATTGTTTTTTCTGACACCAAAGCTTTGTTTATCTAGATCTCGGACCAGAGTTTTTGGAAACGTTTGGCATCGGTGCGAACATGCGCACTACAGATGCCTGCAGTGACCAGTTTTATGGAGCGAGTAGAAAAACAGTAACAACGGATATCAAAATGTTCATTGTCTTGATCAACCCTTTCTACATGTAGGAGCAACCCAACCTCGTCCTCGGCCAAAATGAACATTTGTGTATTCACCGTTTGGGGTGAAACTGTTTTGAAGTGTCTGTGCGTGTCGGTGTGGTACAAAAACCACAGCGCCATCTAGTGACCTGAACCACTGCGGATTCTACGAGTGCAGCATTACTGTGTAACTCATGTAGCGATATGGGGTGTAAACATATGTTTTGATTATCGGTTATGAACTAAGCTCATAAGATATGCATGTACATGTAGTCCTCGACTTATGACGGTCTCGAGTTACGACGTTTCGCAGTTACAACGCATCTCCCATTAAAAAAAATATATATATAGTATATATTTTGAAAATTTATTTTGAAAAGCCGAGTTACGCAGTTTCCGGTTTTACGTAGTAAACGCGGAGGAATTCTGCCCTGTACTCTCTAAAAAAGCTAAGTCAGGTCCTCTGGACATTCAAAAAACAAAACAGTACTGTGAACCCTGTTTTACGTCGTAAACAAATACTGAGGATGGACCGAGCTGGACGGCGGTTTTACGTCGTAAACGAATGGAGAATACGGAGGAGGGACGGAAGAAAGACTTCACCAGCATCCCAGTAGGAAATTAACTATTTTTTTCCTTTCATTATGGCTCCCAAATGTATGCGTTTTTTGATAATTATGTAGGGTACTGTATTAGAATAGGCTAAGTGCTTGGTAAAACACAGTACTGTACGTAAAAGGGCAGTATGTTCGTATATTGCGACTTACGTCAAAATTCGGTTTACGACGCCACGTAGGAACGGATCTCCGTCGTAAGTCGAGGACTACCTGACCTGTATTATGCAAATAACCTCATTGTTTGGGCACAACCTCTCTCTTGGAGAGGAAAATCAGTCTCTATTCACCCCAAAATAATCTAACTTGAACGTGAGTTCTTTTCTCATGTTTAAAGAATATCAAATCAATTAATACACACAGATAAGCCAAAAATAATCACAAATTCAGTTGATTTTTATGTATTTTATTATAAAAACAATAATCTGTGATACATATGGTGAAAATTATGCATGACAAACTGCCTCAATTCAGGGAGTTCGATTGTGGAATGCTCTGGAGAGTGATGTTAAAAATGCAAAATCAATGTACTGTATACATTTAAGAAAAAGGTCAAAAAGGACTTGCTCCAAAACTATATATGATGTAGCTTAGTCAAGAAAGTTAATTCTCAATAGTCCAGGTATCAAATCCGCTCATTCTCAATCAGTTCATCTGGACAGTTTCTTTTTAGTAGAAACGTTTCACCCTCACTCCAGAGGGCTTCGTCAGTCAGAGTAGTCCAAAGCAAACTGAAGCTACCCCACCAAGTAAACAACTTAAGTGGACCAACCAGTTTGCTGTAGCCAAGATGGTTTCTGGGGGCTTGTCCCTCGTCGAGGCCTGGGAGGAGTCGACGAGGGACAAGCCCCCAGAAACCATCTTGGCTACAGCAAACTGGTTGGTCCACTTAAGTTGTTTACTTGGTGGAGTAGCTTCAGTGTGCTTTGGACTACTCTGACTGACGAAGCCCTCTGGAGTGAGGGTGAAACGTTTCTACTAAAAAGAAACTGTCCAGATGAACTGATTGAGAATGAGCGGATTTGATACCTGGACTATTGAGAATTAACTTTCTTGTCTTGAACCACTTTGGACATGTCTGCCTGCCTGGGAGGAGTCGACGAGGGACAAGCCCCCAGAAACCATCTTGGCTACAGCAAACTGGTTGGTCCACTTAAGTTGTTTACTTGGTGGAGTAGCTTCAGTGTGCTTTGGACTACTCTGACTGACGAAGCCCTCTGGAGTGAGGGTGAAACGTTTCTACTAAAAAGAAACTGTCCAGATGAACTGATTGAGAATGAGCGGATTTGATACCTGGACTATTGAGAATTAACTTTCTTGTCTTGAACCACTTTGGACATGTCTGCCTGCCTGGGAGGAGTCGACGAGGGACAAGCCCCCAGAAACCATCTTGGCTACAGCAAACTGGTTGGTCCACTTAAGTTGTTTACTTGGTGGAGTAGCTTCAGTGTGCTTTGGACTACTCTGACTGACGAAGCCCTCTGGAGTGAGGGTGAAACGTTTCTACTAAAAAGAAACTGTCCAGATGAACTGATTGAGAATGAGCGGATTTGATACCTGGACTATTGAGAATTAACTTTCTTGTCTTGAACCACTTTGGACATGTCTGCCTGCCTGGGAGGAGTCGACGAGGGACAAGCCCCCAGAAACCATCTTGGCTACAGCAAACTGGTTGGTCCACTTAAGTTGTTTACTTGGTGGAGTAGCTTCAGTGTGCTTTGGACTACTCTGACTGACGAAGCCCTCTGGAGTGAGGGTGAAACGTTTCTACTAAAAAGAAACTGTCCAGATGAACTGATTGAGAATGAGCGGATTTGATACCTGGACTATTGAGAATTAACTTTCTTGTCTTGAACCACTTTGGACATGTCTGCCTGCCTGGGAGGAGTCGACGAGGGACAAGCCCCCAGAAACCATCTTGGCTACAGCAAACTGGTTGGTCCACTTAAGTTGTTTACTTGGTGGAGTAGCTTCAGTGTGCTTTGGACTACTCTGACTGACGAAGCCCTCTGGAGTGAGGGTGAAACGTTTCTACTAAAAAGAAACTGTCCAGATGAACTGATTGAGAATGAGCGGATTTGATACCTGGACTATTGAGAATTAACTTTCTTGTCTTGAACCACTTTGGACATGTCTGCCTGCCTGGGAGGAGTCGACGAGGGACAAGCCCCCAGAAACCATCTTGGCTACAGCAAACTGGTTGGTCCACTTAAGTTGTTTACTTGGTGGGGTAGCTTCAGTTTGCTTTGGACTACTCTGACTGACGAAGCCCTCTGGAGTGAGGGTGAAACGTTTCTACTAAAAAGAAACTGTCCAGATGAACTGATTGAGAATGAGCGGATTTGATACCTGGACTATTGAGAATTAACTTTCTTGTCTTGAACCACTTTGGACATGTCTGCCTGCCTGGGAGGAGTCGACGAGGGACAAGCCCCCAGAAACCATCTTGGCTACAGCAAACTGGTTGGTCCACTTAAGTTGTTTACTTGGTGGGGTAGCTTCAGTGTGCTTTGGACTACTCTGACTGACGAAGCCCTCTGGAGTGAGGGTGAAACGTTTCTACTAAAAAGAAACTGTCCAGATGAACTGATTGAGAATGAGCGGATGTAGCTTAGTGTGTTTGTGTATTACAGTTAGAAAAATTAAGTAGAATTATTCATTTTGTGATGTAGTTTGTGTATTAGTTAGTAAAATTAAGTAGAATTATTCATTTTGTGATGTAGTTTGTGTATTAGTTAGTAAAATTAAGTAGAATTATTCATTTTGTGATGTAGTTGAAGGTTATCATTGGTTGACCAAACTGTGAAATAAGGGGCAGATATAATAAGATTTCATCTTCTTTCTGCTCCTTTCATTATATCCAACTTGTATTCTTGTATCTGATGAAATTGTCTTGTATTGTTCTTTTAAAATGAATGAATAAACATCAAATCAAATCAAACTGAACATCAAATGGCTTTGAATCAAAGGTCTAAGTGATGATTAAAATTAGTGAAACTTAAAAGGCAGACTTAGGACTGGTTTTGGTTTGTGAAGTGGTTAAAATTGTATCTAAGGTGAGCTAAGTTTGCCTGATAAGTTTATTGTGATGTACAGTCACCGGAAAGGCGTTGAAAAGTCTCTGTCCTACCAGGATGTAGATCGGTGGTCAGGAATGGTTCTGACAGCCGCTAAATGGTACCAGCAAGGCCTCATGTTCGGGTGACTGAGAGGCTGAAAGGTATTGTGACAATATAAAACATAGACATCTTTAGAAAGAGGAGCTACTCAGCTTTGATTTTTTTGTACACAGATGCTTCGAATAATTAATATATAAAAGTATTTTTTAATAAAATAGTTTTAATGACGTCTCTGCAGTGCATCTCAGTTGTCGGGTGGAGAAAGGAGGGGTCAAACGCCAACGCATTTTTATAACGCAATGTAATGAACGCACATTGTAAATAACAATGGCAGATAATATAGAAACCAAGGAATTAAAGGTATTGTGACATGATGTTGGAAATTTGCATATTTGTCAGAACATATATATCTTATATCATTGAGCTCTGTTTGTTTTTGCAAAATAAATTATAAATATATTAAAATTTTATTCTAAATTATGCTAATTTTTTCTCTGGTACTTGCTGGGATACGCCCCTAAAATTCCGCGCATTTCCGCAATACGTCATCAGTGTGACGTGACACATCAGTGTGACGTGACAACGGGAAGAAGGCAGAGCCTTGCCCGTTTGTTAGGTGTGTTAACTGCTTGCCATACAATTCATTTCCTGAAGGATCGCCTCTTTTATTTGTGTAACTTGAAAAAGGCCGTCACGTTGTAGCGCATTTGTGTGTTCTAATATCAGCAGTGAACAAGTGAGCCTTCACAAATTTCCAAAAGATGACAAACTTTGTCAAGAATGGACCAGACAAGGACCGGTGGGTTCCAGGAGTCGTATGTCTGCAGCGACCATTTCACTGCCGATTGTTTTCAGGAAAGACCTGGTTTACAAGAATCTTTAGGATTACCAGTAAGATTCAGAAGACTTTTAAAACCGGATGCTATTCCTACTATTTTTAAAAGAAAATCTACAGAAGAAAGTCCCACAGCTACCACGTCAAAACAACCATCGGAAGACTGTCCAGGAGATGAGTAAGTCTTTGTGTAAACATAATCGGAGGTGTGTAGTGTTTTAGATTATAAACTATTTATTTTACGTGAGTTCATGTTGTTTTACTTTATACACTTTGAGTGTATAAAGCCCATTATCACGGCAGATTATGTTTGTTCGCTGCTAACAAGCTAGCCGAATCAGATAGCTAACACAATAGCCGCGATACAGGCCACGTAGCTATGTATGTATTTTTAAATTATGTCTGCGCCATCAGGTAACATCTGTAGTTTCTTTTTATTCGGGGAGGGTTTATTAATGAGAGTTTTGGAAGATTTACTGTCTTACAATGATATATCTCAGACGTGACCGGTGTCAGGGACTCTGTTAGCCAAGATAGCTTCTAAGAAACATTAGCCGAGAGCCCGGAGCAAACACGTTGCTATGTATGTATTTTTAAATTATGTCTGCGCCATCAGGTAACATCTGTAATTTCTTTTTATTCAGGGAGTGTTTATTAATGAGTTTTGGAAGATTTACTGTCTTAAAATGATATCTCAGACGCGATAGGACATGCTCCGCCATTATTATTTAAATGCACGTTGGAGCGTGCCTTCCCGTTGTCACGTCAAGATGACGTTTTGCGGAAATGCGCAGATTTTTAGGGGCGTATCCCAGAGAAAAAAACTACCATAACTTGGAATAAAATTTTAATATATTTATAATTTATTTTGCAAAAACGAACAGAGCTCAATGATATAAGATATATATGTTCTGACAAATATGCAAATTTCCAACATCATGTCACAATACCTTTAAGCAATTTAAGTGAAGATTTGAGCGATTTGTCTTCAGTTTGGGAAGCTGAAGTTAGTTTGAGTGATGAACAAGAAACAGCTGGTTGTAATGTAGGTCTGCAGCCGTATTTTATTTGAGCCTTACCGTTCAGGGAGCGAGAGGGACTCCGAGATTGTTTTGGCCATTCTTGACAAAGTTTTTCATCTTTTGGGAAAGTGAAAAGGCTCACTTGTTCACTGGCGATATTAGAACACCCAAATGTGACACAACGTACCGGCATTTTTCAAGTTATATAAAAAAAAAAGGGCGATCTTGAAGACAATGAAACTGCGTTCTGATAGCGGCCGCAGACTGAGCTTCATGTCCCTACGTCACATGACGTCGCATGCGGAAGTACCCGGATTTTCCGTGACGAAACACGGCGCCAAGTTTAAAATCACTTTGAAACAAATTTTCATTGATTTATCATTTTGCTTGTAAAAACGAACATAGTTGAATGATACAACATATGCAGTATATGTTGTGCCACTTTATGCATAGTTCCAACATCATGTCACAATACCTTTAAGTCTCCTTGAAGTTCACCTGTCATCGGTCAGAGGGACAAAGGTCCATGGTAGTCAGCTTGGATTTACCAGTCCTCTGCGGTGTGATGGTTGCCTGGCAGGCAGCTCTCAGATCAATGCCAGCCCGGTTCTGGTCTGGTGCTGGGTTCTGTATCTTTCTCTCGTCTTGAGACGTCTGCAGAAGGGTTGCTTCTCTCAATTCTTTCTGCTTAGAATGCCTCGTTAGGAAGTATCCTCTGTCTGAAGTTTAGTGTGAAGTTTGCTTGAAAGTCGTCTGCTGAAGGTTCTTCTCTCTCCTCTCTGAGGTCAAGTGCAGAAGCGTGTTTTTCCTCTGAGTTCCAGTGTGAAGTACGAAGGCTTCGGAGTTTCTCTTTTTACTTTTTCTTTTTGAGCTGAGGTGTTCCCCTACACTCACACGCAATCGACATTGGAAAAACATTTCCTGAGATTGTTCACGTGACAGGAGGGAGGGGAAGGTGGGTGATTTGCAATTTTCATGTGTGTTTAGCTCACATAAACAGCTACTTTGGAGTAGGGCTGAACAATTTTGGAAAATAATCTAATTGCAATTTTTTTCCTATAAATTGCAATTGCGATTTAAAACGCGATTATTTTTTTAAATATCTTCTCAAGTATTTTTCAACAAACAGAAGCAATAAATCAATCTGTTTTATAATAAACAATGTCAGATTTATTTAAAGCAGAGATTACAATAAAGCAAACAAATCTATGCCTTTTCTTTTCACCATTTCTATTTTTTCTTGTTTCATAAACATAATAGTAAACATGTTAAGTGAACTTCCTAACTACTGTCTGAACTTCACATGACAGTTAATAAATAAATATAAAAAATTAGATATTAAAAAATTACTGTTTGAAGTTCAAACAGTTCGGTCAGTGATCCCTGTCGGCTGATACTTTGCTTACTTGAAGTTGAAGCACTGGTTGTTGTCATTCTAGCCATGCAACCATCGTAAATGTCTTTGTGGTGTTTTTTGTAAGTGTTGATAAAGATTTGTGTCACGTGATCAGTCAAATTGCAGCCTTCGCGATTAGAAAATCTCATTTTATCATATTGCGATATTGTTGCAAATGCAATTAATTGTTCAGCCCTACTTTGGAGGCTCAATGGATAAAAGGCAACCAAACAAGAGAAGAAGTGAAATCACGGTTTTCTGTAAGCCTGAGGGAACATCTGGACTTGGCTCTTCATGATGGGGGCAGAGCTGTAGAACTCTAGCAAAGTGCTGGATGTTCACTATCCCTGCTGTATTCAGTTTCCCCTCCATGGACAGATCCGCCTGTCAGTTTGAGTCTGATAGCCTTCTTCAGCACTCGGGTCAATGCGTTTCCCCCCACTGTCAACTTCCTTTAAGCAGATTAGCATACATTACCAGAGACCACGGTTTGTCACCGCACGGCGCACACAGGCAGAGCTCATACGTGTTGACTCAGCCTCCGGTCTCCAGCACTGACTCGGACCTGGACGCTCTAGATCCAAGGCTCTACCAAGCTACTATAAGACGTCCAATAATAAAACACCAGGATCAGCTAAAAAACCTCCGAGGACGAGACGAGTTGAGCCAGCGCCGAGTCAGGACAGCACGTTTCCAAAATAAATAAATAAAAGATTCAGAGGAAAAGCAGAAATAAGAGTGCAGAGGAGGACGTTTGGTTCGAGTCTTCAGTTTCTGTTTGGTTTTCGAAGCCTCACAGTCGCAAAATTATTAAAATTAATTAGATTATTAAATTAAATGTCTGCAGCCCGCAGTTCTGGAGCCAAATGTCGCTCTAAAGACCCTCAGCTGCTTTGTTTGAATAACATCTAGGAAAATAGTATTTTAGAAAGTTTCCCATCCAGTTTTATGAACTATGTGCACAATATTCCTGCAGCTGAACATTTTAAAGAGAAATATTAAAGTGTACTGTATCTGGTACACAACTAATTTTTACAGCCTCCAGTTATTTGAGCAGCGGTTTTCAGCTAAATGTGTTTACAATAAAATAATTCAATTTGACAAGCTGGTCTCTGTTACCTTCCCTGGAAATTTTGTTTAAAAGTTAAACATTTTGTTTAAATAAATAAATAAATAAATAAATAAATAAATAAATAATAAGAAATAAGAAAAAAATGAGCACTAGTAAATAAATGAGAAATTTTGAGTTTTCATACAAATTAGATGCATTTTTTAAACTACAGCATTAAATTTCACTTTTGTTTTGTAGAACGTAATAAAAGTTTTAATAGTTTGTTTTGTAGATTAACATTAATTTTATTATTGAGGTCAAAAATTAATCTTATCAGGTTTTCAGATCTGATTTACATGAAAATAAAAAAATATATTAAAAAAGCCAAACTGAGCAAAACTTTTACACTAAATCAGTTTTTATTAATTTTTATTACTCTTCCCATTTTTAGCCCTTTAGCTATGAAACATTTTCAGCTAGTTTCAGCTTCTTCAGCAGCTCAGCTAAAATCATTCAGCATTAAGCGTTCACGAGGTGTTTTCACAGGAAATTAATTTTTTTTGACTTGGTTATTTTTAAATCACACAAAGCTGGTGTAGATCTTCCTAATGTGAGCTGAATTTGAACAGTTGACATTGCTGAAAGCAGCAGAAATGTGTAGAAAAGGCTGAATGTAGCAGAAATGTAGGGGGGAAAGCTGAAATAGGCAGAGAGGCTGAATACTGAAAGTGAATTGTTAAAAAATATATATGAAGTAGCATAATGTGTATTGGGTTAGAGTTAAAAAAAATTAGAAAGAGTTATTCATTTTGTTCTGTTACTGAAGATTATTTTTTGATTGATCTAATTGTTTGAAAAAAGAGGCAGATAAAATAAGATTTTTTTCTTTTTACTGCTACCTTTCATTTTTTTTATATGTTGTGTGTTATCGTTTATGGGATTGTTTTGTATTGTATTTTAAAAAATGAGCAAATGTTATAAATAAATAAATAAAAAGATTAGTAAAAATCTGAAACTAGCAGAAAAAAACACAGAAATTAGCAACAAAAAAGGCTGAAATTAGCAAAAAGAGGCTGAAAGGAACAAAAAATGTTGAAATTATTCAAAAGAAGCACAAACGGCAGAAATTGGGAGGAAAAAAGGAAGAGAAAAAAAAAGCTAAAACAGAAACAGAGCTAAAATAGAATACTTAAAGCGTAAAACAGAAAGGAGCTGCAAACAGCTGAACCAGAACTAATATGAGATGAGCAGTAAAAGTTTTAAACAGCTCAAAGGGTTTGAAAATGTGAGGACAGCTCCTTTCCAGCTCCTCCCAGCAGCCAACAAAGCTAAATAATTCAAGTAAATTTTCAAGTAAAATATTTTCAGTAAAATATCAAAAGTCACAGCAGGAATGTCCTGAATGAGCTGAACATTTTGATTTACGAACTGTAGAACTAGAACAAGAACTGAAGAACGAGTTACATTTTGAAAACGTAAGAAAACCGGATCTGAACAGAGTGAACGATTTAGAAACTTTTAGCCAATAAAACACTATCACTTCTTTATTACCAGCATATGAACTAAGCTTCATTTAGGCAGAAAAACTAGGAACATCTAAGTTCTTTACACTCGTAACATTTTCCATTTATTTAGACAATAAATGAGTAAAAAATTATTTCTCACCAATATGATAGAGCCCAATCCAGTCTGTGGCGTCCACCTCCTCCTTAATGTCCCAGGAGATGACGAGGTTCTGGCCCCGGTTCAGCGTGTACTCCAGAGTGGACGCGGTGAGCGAAGACCGGCTCTGGGAGGTCACCAGGTCGGTGTCGCTGTTGGCTCGCGTCAGTCCATATGGAACGCTGACAACAGAAGCGGCATCAACGGGCGTCCCGCTCCTCTCTGTCAGAGTCCGCAGGTTCTCCGGACTGAGGGTGTGCCGCAGGTTGGGGCTGCGTCTACGAGGAGCTGACAGGTGTTCCCGGCCTCCAACGGCCAGGTTGGGTGGATTGTGGGAGCGGGTTCTGCCCGGTAGGACCGCTGTGGCAAGGGAAGGACGCATGGTGTGAAACTGGTAGTCAGGTATGACGAGAAAAAACCAGAGAAGACGTGGGGATGAAGAGGAGCTTCATCAAATGGACCGGACCTTAAAATGACAACGTACTCCTGTTATAGTTTTGAGATAGTCTTTAGAACAAATGCAAGCTCTAAAATTCCTTCAATGCAAAGGCTTCCATTTGGTTCCTTTTGGTTAAAGTTGTCCAACAACAGTGCAAGTCCTGGTTTTATTGTCCACCCACTATCAGAACCTGCAGATATGGAACAGTAAAGGACAGAGAGCAATTAGTCATTAAACTCAAAAGACCTTCGTAATAACCGATCTACAACAATGGCCCATTCCTCCCTGACCATCGTTCTCGTATAAAAGCATAAACCAGGTGCTCAAATAGAGTTAATAATAAGAGTTTTTTTTTGAGAGCATACCCATCAAACTTATGAGCTGCAGTAAAAAACATAAACGTTTGCAGCTAACCGTGCGCATGCTCGTAGTGAAACTAATTTTAAAACCAGCTGATTTGACAATTACGTGCATTTATTAAGGAAAGGTTAAGCTAATATACATCTTTGCTATAATTTTCAGCAAACAAATAATTGTTTTTACCGTGTTAATCTTATTAAAAGTCCTTCTGTGTTCGCTCGCTCCTGTGGCCACCATTTGCAGCAGGGCAAAACACCGGGTTTCTGGTTTTCAGCTGTGACACGTAAGATACGCGACGCGTCAGCGGTGACGCATAATAGATGTGAAGTAGACGGAGGCGCAACACGTTTATGGATTTTTCTAAGTTATTGGACATAATTGGACAAAGTGACTTATTGGACGGAGCGACTTTTCAGCTGGAAAATACGGTATGTCAGTGTAGTGATACACCTAACCTCTGATATTTTAGGCTTGACCTTCAAGTACACCTCTCTGCATCTCTTTGAAACTCTAAGTGTTACACCTTCTTGAAGCCCTCAAGGAGACGATTGGACACTTATATTGGTTAACAATTATTATGAATTAATGGACACTAATTAATCAGATTGAACTTTCTCTTTAATGTGTGTTAATTCAGAATTGATCAACAGTATATTTTTGTCATTTAATGATGATTTTACTAAGCTGGTATATTTTAAATATGACAAAGTTAAGAGAACATCTCAGAATGATCGTGCTTTAAACTGTCTGCTCTATGCAGAATAAGTGTCTAAAGTTGAATGAACAATCCTTCGTATTTGTTTGAACTGTTTTTGTTTCAAAGGAAAAGTGCTAGACATAGCTTGCTTTCGGTCTCCCGTCCTTTCTAAAAACAATGAATCTGTTCTCAAAACAAGTTACATTGCTCGTTCACATGCACCTGCATCTTCTCACGTATGTTTTCTATGTTTTGTCTACCCTATCATCTGTCACTCAAACTCACTCACTTGCAAAGTCACTCCTTCTCTAGTGATGGACAGCCAATCAGCAGGAAGTATGTGACTAAGTCACACCCCCTTCTTAAAAGGGCACTTCCTGCATTTTTGGCTTTAGTGCTTGGAAGAGAACTAACTCGCAACTGGTTTCTCTCCTCTGGAAAAGCTGGAGACGTTCCGGTCATATGTCAACTAGACCCACGTTTCAGCTGGGTTACAGTAAAGCTTACTGTAACTCACTCACTCATCTGCTGGAAGAATTTGTTTTCTGAAGTTTTATTTTGAAAATCAGTCTGTGCGCTTGACCGTTGTTTCCTGCCGAGGGAGGCGAGTTCCTCGTATCGTGAATCAGCCACCCACGCTGAAGTCCCAACTGGACGGCCGGTGGACAAACTCATCCACGTGTGTGTCCAGTCACTTCTCCACTCTTATCTCCAAGAGACGAACCGTCAACAGGTAACGAGCCGTGGTGTGTTTGAACGTGCGGGAGCCCAGCAGTCTGCTCGTGTGGGGAAAAAGGTGTCACCCAGTCTGGTTCAAAATAATCAATTTCAGTTAACTTAGCTTTCATCTTCTTCCTCCTATTTCTTATTTTTCATAAGCTATTAATCTGTCAAGTAATGTGCCAACAGTTTAAGTTTCTAACTGTCTGTTTGTTTTAATTTGAATTCTTGTCAACGTAGTTATTAAATCAGAGCTAATATCGATACAAATGTTTAATGTAATTTTTGTGATAGTTTCAATAAAAGGTCTATTTTTCTGGTAGACCAACATAAGTTGGATTCCCTTGTGAAATTACATTTTTCCTAATTACAGTAAAAGCAATTTAGTATCGGAAAAAGGAAGAACTCACGCATTGGTGGCAGTTTGTGCAGTTAAACTCTGCTCAGACCTGCGCATCTACAATAATGGTGGTCCAGTAAGTGTTTAAATACCTTACCACATCATTATTTCATTACATCAGTATCCTCCCATAAAGGGACAGCTTCTGACATCCCAAAGACCAATCACAAGAAACAGACTGGCTAGATGGAGGCGGAAACACCAGGATGAAAGGAACCAAGAAAAAAACACAAGAATCAAAATCATAAACTGACAAGATCAGGACCTGGAAAAAAAGTGTTTTTATAGAACGACCCTGGGCACCATCTAAAGCAAGGTGAGAGTTCAGGTGGATGGCTCAGAGACCGTCCAGAGCAAGGCAAAAAGTTCAGGCGGATGACCTGGAGACCGTACCAAGTGAGGCAAGAGTTCAGGTGGACAGCCCAGAGACGGTCCAGAGCGAGGCCAGTGTTCAGGCGGATGGCCCGGAGACCATCCAGAGTGAGGCCAGTGTTCAGGTGGGCAGCCAAGAGGCTGTCCTTCACAGAACAGGAGTTATGGTGGGTGGCCAGGGGACCATTCAAAAAAGGGCAGGAGCTGAATCTTACCGAAGCCCCTTAAGATTTGTGACACAAGGAGTGTAGAGACCACTGGGGAGACTGCGGTTGTAGGCTAACCAGATGGGGAACCAAAGATGATAGAAGCTTTAATAGTCGTCGGTAAGGTACCAGTGGAGATGGATGCTGCAACAGAAAAAAGAATTAGTGACAAAAGGAGCAGCTGCAGTGGCAGACGTCGATGGACTGGAGATGGAGGGTGCAGTAGACAATGATGGACTAGAGATGGAGGGTGCAGTAGACAATGATGGACCGGAGACAGAGGCTACAGTATATGGCGAGTCAGGCGAGTGGTCTGCAGCTGGTGAGTCTGACAAGGTGTCTGCTGCTTAAGATGGGACCAGCAGGTCTGATGCAGGCAATGGAACCAGGTGATCTACAGTAGGTGAAGAGACCAGGGAATCTGAAGCAGGTGAATATACCAGGGGATCTGCAGTAGACGAAGAGACCATGCAGGTTGCAGCTGGCATGGACATCATGGGCACTGTAGCTGTCATGGAGACCAGGGGGATTGCAGCTGTCAATGAGACCAGGAGGACTGTAGCTGTCGTAGATACTAGGGGGACTGCCGCTGTTGTAGAGACCTGGGGGACTGCAGTAGTTGTATGGACCAGGGAGACTGCAGCTATCATAGAGACCAGGGAGGCTGCAGCAGGCGAAGACTTCATGGAGACTCCTGCTGGTGGAGAGTTCTAGGAGGTTGCACTAAGAGATCATGGAAAGTGCCATGGGGCGTAGAGATCATGGAAGCTGTAGATGGCATAGAGACCTCGGGGACTACAGCTGGTGTAGACACTTCGGGAAACATAACCACTTTGGGAGGCATGGCTTCTTCAGGAGGTGTGGAACCTTCAGGAGGCATAGAAACTTTGGGAGGCATTTGGAAACCTCAGGAGGCATGGAGACCTCAGGAGGTGTGGAGACCACGGGAGGCATGGAGCCCTTCGTAGGCATAGAGCAAAATGCTACTGCACGACTTTTAATTGGAACACGCAAAAGAGAGCACATCACACCTGTCCTGGCATCTCTCCACTGGCTGCCCGTGTATTTTAGAGTTCATTTTAAAATTCTCTTGTTTGTTTTTAAGGTTTTAAACAACATTGCCTCATTCCACAGAGTAAGATGAAGCTTCGAGGAGACAGGGCCTTCTCTGTTAGTGGCCCTGAGTTATGGAATGCTCTGCCTTTACACATTCGACAGGCTCCCTCACTGTCCATTTTTAAAACCCGTTTGAAAACACATCTCTACTCATTAGCCTTCAACCCAACTGAGACTTGAATTTACTTCATTTTTATTGATTTTACCTGTTTAACTTGTCATTTTATTGTATTTTAAATTGAATTTTTAGTTCACTGTGTGTTAGTTTTGCGGTTCTGTTTTTATGCGTTCTTTTATCTTGTTTGTAGCTAGTGTCCAACGCTTTGTTTCAGCTGTGGCTGTGTTAAAGCGTTTTATAAATAAAGATGATGATGATGATGATGATGATGATGATGATGATGATGATGATGATGATGATGATGATGATGATGATGAGCCCTCTGGAGGTGTGGACCCCTCTAGAGGCACGGAGCCCTCTGGAGTTGCGAAATCCACAGGAACCTCATGAGGCGCAGGACCCTCATAAGGTGCAGGGCCCTCACAAGGTGCGGGACTCTCAGAAGACATGGGACTCTGAAGATGTGGGACTCAGAAGACTTGTGACTCTGAAGACTTTTGACTCTCTGAAGACTTGCAAGCCTATGGAGACTTGGGACTCTCT